>JBAMCR010000031.1:11789-39746 GCA_037075045.1 Mulgravea parasiatica
CCCCCCCCCCCCCCCCCCCCCCCCCCCCCCCTTTTTTCAAACAGAGAATGGCCCCCCAGATTTTTTAATTTGTTTTGTGGGTTTGGGGGGGTGTGGAAGAGGCAGCAATGTTGGTAGTGGGAACCCACCCCCCCCCCCCCCCCCAACCACTCATTTCCCCCTGCCCATTGCCCATTTTCCCAACCCCATACCCATACCCCATACCCATACCCATACATATACCCATCCACATCCCCATCCGCCCCCCCCCCCATCCGTCTATGCCCGTCTCCAGCAACAGAATCAACGGCAGCAGCACCTCGAATAGAAATGGTCAGGTTAATTTTGGGCACGACGCGCCGGCTCCAATGATGACGATGATGATGGCAACGCACGAATCTTTTGGCTCTCTGGCTTTGGTCTGGTCATGTACAACGTGCACGGACGCTGCTTAAGTTTAATGGAACCAATTGAAGATATTTTGTGGGCAAGTGATAAAGTTGTATGCCCAGTTGGTGGGTGCCTCTCTGGCTGCATCTGCCATGTTATGCTATGTTATGTTTGTGTGTATCTAACAACAACAACAACAACAACAACCAAACAACCAACCAACAACAACAATAATCAACAGTGGGTGCTAGCAGGAAGCGGTCTGCATTTTTCATCAAGAATCAGCTCAGTCAGCTGCGATCGGAGCAGAGGCTTCACGAATCCCATTAAATGATGCGTAAGCCCAAACGTGATCATGCGTTTGCCATGATTGTTAGTCGGGGGTGGGGAACTGCTGGGGGAAGCACACAGATCACACGATCTTGATACGCAGAGCTTGCCACTAAGACAACAACAACGACAACAACAACAACAACAACAACAACCAGAATTCTAACAACATTCGTGTAAATTGGTTTACCTCAACTTGGCCCACGTATCTAAAGAATTTCATGCAATTCGGCCAAAATCATCATCGAGTCCTTCGGCAGCCAAAAGAGCGCAAAAAAGTTAAGTAAAAAGCAAATTAAAATGTTAACTGTATTTCTTTGTTTTATTTGATTTAAAAAAGAAATTGATAACATTAATCACAAATATTTTTAAAATTAATTAATATGTACATACATATGTGAAACTATTATTATTTAGTTTTAACTTTAGTTAGTTTTTCCTTTCACTCCTAATAGACCATTAGAGAATTAAGAGAATATGCTCTTGTGGGTGCCAATGTATGTTGTTTTTGTATTTCATATGCACATACATACATACTCGTACATGCATAGATACATATTTGTCTGTTAAAATTCATTTAGCAGAGCTGTTATACTCGAATTTGAATGTTAACAGTTCTGCTTAACAGTTAGTTGGTTTTTGGTCAGCAAATTACACACTTATATACATACATTTGTTTCTATTTATTTCTTAAATGATTTGTTTAAATATTTTATTTGTTTTATTGTTTTTTAAATGTATTATTTACATGTTTATCTTTAAACACATATTTCCATTCTTACATACATACTATTGATGCTGTACAATATTCTGTGAGTTTTCCTCTCTTTTCTTCCCATGGACATTCAGTTTGGGCTGCAGAACCATTACTATTCCTATACCTATGAGGTTAAACTCTTTTATATATATATATATATAAATTGTAATTATTACATTTAATTTTGTATAATTTTTATATTGTATTTTTAATCATTTATTTTTAAATACTTTTAGGATTTCAAATTTGTTACCCAGAGAAACTAAAGCCTTCAGGCGATTTTTGTTTAATCTATTTGGTTTAATTTTAATAAAGATATTAATTTATTAAAGTTTGTGATATTGTTGGGGCTAAAAATAAAATACTTGTATATGTACATATACGTATGTTACAATATATTATATTAGTTTGTAAATCATATTTACCAAATTCAAATAATAAAATCAATTATCTCTACATATGCACATATTATGTTATGTATGTAAGTATGTCTTAAATGTTTTTTGTTTTTGCATCTATGTATCTATATCTAGTATCTAATCTAATAGATACTTAACGGTTTTCTTAATGGGTTAAAATTAGAATTGTATTTGATTTTCTTTTTGTTTTATTGGTTTTTTTGTTTTATTTTGTTGTTTTTGTTTTTTTTTTGCTTTTTTTATGTGTTACATATGAACCTGACCTTACGCAACATCCATTTTATGACGTCGCAACGCCGCTGCTGACGCTGCAGTCGACGTCGCTGACGCTTCCGCTGCTGTCGCCAATCAATCAAATGGACGTTGACGTCAACGTCAGCGGCGACGTCGACGTTGTCGTTGTTGTTATTGTTGTTGGGGCTTTTATTTATTTTGGCTCATTTTTACGCTTTATGCACTGTGCACTGTGCCGCAATTTGTTGTCTCTTCCACCGACCCAACCACTCACCTCCCCCCCCCCACCCCACACCCCATACCCTACACTCCATACCACACACCACACACACACTTCGCACACACCACATTTCAGTGTAGTTGGCAAACGTTTTCTTCGAGCCTTCTTAATGTTTTGTTTTTGCTCGCTTCGTCTGTTGCTGCTTCTTCTTGTTCCTTTTCTTTTGCTGGCCATTAAATTTGATACCCACTTATTTGGCCAATAAAATTAACCTACCTCAACTTGTTTGAGCCCAGTTGCAGCAGTTACCATTTACAATTTACCATTTACCAGATACCAGTTACCGGTTGCCCGTTGCCAGTTGCCAGTTACCAGGGCCAACTCGTGTTCAGTTTTATGGAGCGGGGTTCATTTCGTTTTCGGTTCGGTTCGGTTCGTTTTCGGTGCGGTTCGGTTCGGTTCAGTTCGGTTTAATGTGTGTGCCCTCATTTAACTGGCCCTCCATATACGTATACGCATGTACCATACATACATATATACGAGTATCTGTGTGTGTGCATTGTGTAGAGGGAGGGGAGGAGAAGATGTACGAACTGATCAACGTCTCATCTGGGCAGGGCTCTTCATATGGATGCGCCTAATGAGCAATGAGGCCTAATCGCGATACATTTAATTAGCCATAATTACAGTAATTACCATATACATTGCTTATAACCAAATACTTGCAACTGTTGCACAATAATTCGCCTCTTAACTGTTTCTTATGTTTTGACTTGAAAATTGAATTTGGATTAATAAATAAAAAGCAAAATAATTTCTTTTTCTTATGCTCATAATCACAAATAAAATTAAATATTTTTCATAAAATGGAATTATTATTGTTTCCCTTAATTTATTCTAAAATAACAAAATGAATAATATTATTAATTTTAATTTAATTTATTTTATTTAAATTTTTTAATTTTAATTTAATTAATTTCTATTTCTTTCTTTTCGATTTTAATTAATTTTTTCAAGCGAACTCAGCCTACAACATTTATAACTAAAAATGTATTATTTAAAAAAAAAATTTGAAATATGATTTTCAAATATGAAATATATTTTTTAAATTTTTTTTCTAACATTTTACTTTTTTTTACATTAGTTTAATTATTTATTATTATTATCAGTATTTTTTAATTTTCTACGATCTCCTAACTTCGCACTTCAGTTTTCACTACCTCCCCCCTCTCCTCTAACCACTCTTCGCTCTCCTCTCTCCGATCTTCTCTCTCCGGACGGCGGCGATCAGGTTGTTCGATCCGTTCCGAACGTGCGGCTATAAAAGGTGCGACAATTTAGACGTCGTCGGTGTCGTGGTCGCGCCTTGTCCGTGTCAATCGAGTTGTGGTGGCCCTGGACGGAAGGAGTGTGTAGTGAGTGGTGTGGGGAGGCGGGGCAGCAGAAGCAGCAGCAGCAGGAGCAGCAGAACGCACCAATTAAAGAACCGATCGAAGACGCCGCCGCCTGCTGCTTGACATTGGCATTGGAATTGGCATTGTCATTGGCATTGGCATTGGCATTGGCAATGGCATTGGCAATTGGGTAAAAGGGTTTGGGACTGGCAGTGCCTGGTCCAAATTGGATTTAGGAATCAGCGATTCAATGGTTGCCCATTCACATTCACTCGCACACTCACATGCACATACACACTCACACATTTACACCAAGTCGATTGTGAGAGCGTCCATTGTCACTTGTTGCGATAAATTGAAACTGACCAAGAGAGTGCGCACCGCATGCGGCATGCATCTTGTTGCAAGTGCTTCGACTGGCTCGTCTTGAACACGATCGTTGTCTTTATCCTCGTCTCCATCTCCATCTCCATCTCCAGTTCCATCTTCGTTTTCATCTGCGTCTGCGTCTGCGTCTTTGTCCGTCGTCTTCGGCTTGGGTTGGACTTGACAATAAATGTCAACACTTTGTGGCTGCTAATTTATTTGCGCTCTTGATGCGTGCCCCATCGCTGGCGGGCAACATTTCCACATGATTTGCGCCCCCAAACCCACTTCCCCCTCCCCACCATCTTCCTATCCCTCTAACCACTTTTCACTTCTATCGCACATTGCCACTTGCTATCGGCCACTGGAGAGTGGCAAGTCAATGGTTTTACTTTGGTTTAGTGGTCAATTATTAAGAGAAATGCTGCAAGCGCGCCCGTTGCAAGCTGCCAACATGTGGCAGCATCCATTAATTGCCCACTATATCAAACTAGATTACCGTTAGCAATCATTGAGAAAAATGGTCAAATTTTCACATATAATATTTTCGTTAACGTCTTAAAATTAAATTCAAAAACTGAAAAGTGCTTTAAACTTTACTCACAAATATTAAATAAATTCGATCAGTCAAGTGCGAATGTTTAATTGTATGTGTATGTATGTATGTATGTATATATGTATATATGTTATCTTATTCTATTTCTCTCTTCTTTTCTGTGCTTTCTTCTTTCGGCTGTTTGTCAAATAAATTTTATTTAATATCTTTTCATTTTCTAAACATAATGTTTAAATGCTTTTGTTAAATGCATTTGTCTCTCTCTCTCTCTCTCTCTCTCTCTCTCTCTCTCTCTGTCTCTTTCCTACTTTCTCCTTCACCCATGACTATTAGTGTACTATTTTTTCTCTAGCTATCGCCATAGTTTTATAATTGCCACCAATCATTTTGTCTGCCTCTTGCCTAAAATGAGCTTATAGGCAACTTTGTTTTCCCTCCCATTTCTCGCCACCTTCCTCCCCCACCACCCCCTCCACTTCTCGCTAGAATAAAGTCAGCGAAGCACAGCAACAGCAACAGCAGCAGCAACAACCAAAGTGTTGGCCTCTACAGACAACTTACCATTGTCGTTGTCCGTTCCCGGAGATGGCTGACATGCGGCCGCCGCCGATGGTCGAAAGCCGCATCCAGTGTTCCGCGACCCGCGACCCGCGACCCTCGACCCACAACCCCTGTGCCAGCAAACGATTCCTGCCACCCGTTTCTCGTTCCCTTGCCAACCAATGGTCAGGCAATTAAAATTTTGCGCTGACTGAAGGCAGCCGCTGGTTAATAGAGCCGCGGCGACTCGGCGGCTCGGCAGCGGACACTCCGCTAGACACGCTCCCCTTCTCTTTCTCTCACTTACATTCTTTATTACGCGCTCTTGCTCTCTCTCTCTCTCTCTGTCTTTTTGTCTCTCTCTCTCTCTCTCTCTGCCTGCTAGCAGAACCTGGGGCAGACCCTCTTTTGTCTAAATAACTCAGGTGTTGCAACGTTGCCATCGACGTCGACGGCGACGCCGACGGTGACGCCGACGTCGGCATTGCGGCCAAATGGGCGTATGAAATGCAATTAAATTAAATTTGCAGTTGCAAGAGTTCGTAGCGCAAGCGATTTGGTGGGCGGTTCAGCGGTGGTGCCAGGAAGGGGGAACAGGGAACGTGGTAGTGGGTAGTGGGGGGGGGGGGGGAGGGGGTGTTAAGTTGGATAGCCAAGTTATCATAATATCCAGTGTCAATTTTGCATAATTAACATTTAATTGAAATGGTTATAACTGTTTTAGAATGGTGTGCTTTGTTGGCCAGTGGACTATATGTAGGGTAAGGGGGTGGCGGCTGAGGAGAAGGGGGAGGGGGAGGGGGAGGCGGAGGGAGAGTGGGTAGGCATTGAGTCGTTAGGGATAGGAGAGGGGAAGGTGTCAGTGCGTGACATTAAATGCTTGTACAGCGATGCGATTTCTAAACGGCACTTAACACACTTTTGAATAAAATCGATAGGTCTATCGATAAATACGAGCTCATGCTATCGGACGCAAAAGTGATCCACAATATTAAATATAAAAATGAACAACAGAAAAGCTTACAAATAATATTATAAAAGTTATATTCAAAATAGCTGATATAATATCAAAAGAAAACGCAGCCATAATTTATAAATATTTTAAATAAAATAAATATTAATATATATTTTATTATTTTTTTTAAATAAAATAAATAAATTATATTATCAATGAATAAATTCTGTTCTTTAAAATTAATTCAGGGTTTTTTCTAATATTGTCTGTAATAATTTGGTTTTTAGTTGTAGAGTATTTATAATTCGATTATCTTTTATTCTCGTAGATGTTATACAGTTGTAGTGTATGTTGAATGCATATGTATGTGGTTGTTGTTGTTTTGTTGTTGTTGTTGTTTTGTTGTTGTTGTAACTTTCTGTTTAGTGAATTCTATTGAAATGCCATTCAAACTGTTCTGAAGATGTTCTAAAGCCAATTATGCCTGACAATCTGTAGTTCTCTCTCTGTCCCTCTCTCTCTCCGTCTCTCTTTTGGTATTTCTCTCACTGCCTCTGTCTAACAGTAGCTGCATCTCTTTTGGCAGCCCTGCCGCGTCTTATAGCCTGCCAACCAGCCTATCGATAACAGTTGATAAGCATTAAGAGGGCTCTGCCCAGCAGCCACCCACAAGTGTTGTGCACTTTAAAAGGTTTTCCATGTAATACCGATAGAATGCATATACACACACACACACACACACACATACACTCACACACAGATATACACTCACACACATGCAATAGATATGTCTACAAATTGTATATGTATGAACATGAATTCAAACGATTTGGCAATCGATTTCAGATGTTGTTGTTGCTGCTGTTGTTGTTGCTGCTGTTGTTGTTGTTGCTGCTGCTGCTGTTGTTGTTGTTGTTGTTGCTGTTGCACTTCCGCAAGTACTTAATGCACCTCGCTGAGACGCCCCACCGCAAGTCAGCGAAGCTTAAAGCCAACAGCTTAAGGCCTAAAGACCAAAAGGCCCATTGCTTAATCCGCACTTTGGCGCGTTTCTTAGCAGTTTTTACGCGTTAACCATATACGGGGCACCCGCCTCTCACCCTGCCTGCCCCCTTATTCCGTACCCATGCCCCATGCCACACCCTTGGCCTCGACCAAGTACTTGTCAGAGCTAAGTCTGGCACTTTGTTTACAGAAATTATGCAAACTTTGCAATTGTTTTAATTTGCAGCCGTTTTTTTTTGTTGTTATGTTTTGTTTTGCTTTTTGTTTTGTTCTGTTTTTTGTTTTTTGTTTTGTTTTAATTTGTTTTGTTTGTCGTTTTGCTTCGTTTTTGGTTTTATTTCGGGCACTTTGCAGTAATAAATTTAACGCCAAGTCGCTCGATCCACAATCAGATCCAGAACCAGACTCGAGACTGCCCTGGGGCTGACTGACTAACTGACTGACTAACTGACTGACTAACTGACTGACTGACTGACTGACTGACTGACTGACTGATTAACTGATTGACTAAGTGAGTAAGTGTGTAAGTGCACAAGGGGCACAAGGGGTTACCTATTCACGTTTGTCTTAACTTCCCATTCATATCATTTGCTCAGATGTCCATGAAATTTGACTGCAACAAAGTAGAAAATAATATTTAAGATTTCGAGCTAAAATTAAAAAAAAAATTAAATACCAAAAAAAAAATTAACAAATAACAATGTATTTAATAAAAAATTTTAAACCAATTTCACAAAATATTTGGAAAAAAGCTTAATAACTGAATGAAATATTTGAATTCAATTAAATCGGTTATAATTGTTATTAATCAAATAAATTAAACAATTATTTATTTTTTTAAGTTTCTTTTATTTTTAACATATTCTTTGTATTAAATTAGAATTGTACTGCATAATTCCTATTTTATTTAATCCAAAGGAGCGACAATCCATTTTAAAGTCAATTCATGGAGCTGGAGTCTTGTAAAAACAATGAGATGCAGTCAAAGGAGTTCACGGTGGCATTTAACCCCCCTCCCTACCCCCCACCACCCACCCCCAACCCAAAAAAGCACTGTGGCATCTACACAGCCTGCCATCTTTCCATCAGCTGCGGTTCTGGCTCCCAGATGCATGTGTTCTCCGTGTCCGTGCTCCTTGTGCTACTGATTCTGACTTGGCTCGGAGTCTTGGCTTGGCTTGGCTTGGCTTGGCTTGACTTGGCTTGATTGAAAGCTCTAAACACAAATCGCGGCATATTTTAACACGGCTCTGCGCCACTTGACTCGATTGCACAAGAACAACAAAAGTTATGCCACAATTCATGCATGAAACATGACGCGCTCCTGATACACCCAGCCGCAAAAGCCATGCACTGAGATCGTGCTGAGGGCGTGGGCGGGTGGCAACGGGGCACGCAGGGCCTTCGAATCTTACCGATACACTGGCAAAAACAAATCCAAACTTAAGCATGCCAAATTAATTAATTTTATCTTTAAATAAAAAATAAATAAATAATTTTGTAATAAATAGCTTAAAATTATTTTTAAGAAAAAATAAAATATTTATAATAAAAGTATATGGTATATATCTCAATATTTCCGTATATCTGAAAGGTGTGAATATATTAACATATTTTATTTAGATATTACAATAAAATAACGATAATAAATATTTACAAAAAATATATTGATAACAAGTTAAATAAGTTTTTTGCAGTGTATTTGGCTGTCAGATTGACTGACTGACTTTGGCACTTTATCGCCAGCGTTGACGTTTGCGTCAACGTCAACGTCACCGTCACCGTCACCGTCAACGTCATCGTCAGCGGCTATGTGTACGTTAACGACCCACTGCAGCTCTATTAGGCGCATCCCCTCAACCCCCCCCCCCCCTGCTGTCCCCTCGCCCCATTCTGATAAAGACCCTAACGTCTGTGGCCTGAAATCAGGAGGTACGCAGTCAAGAAAGCCTTTCTAATGAGCGCGTTTAGGTATTTGGTTATTCGTGTTGTTGTTTGTTGTTGTTTGTTGTTGTTGTTGTTGTTGCTCATGCCATGGGCGCAATTATTGCAACTTCAATAAATTTTCAAGTTGATTACGCACCGAGCGAAATTAATCGCCAGCATACGTCATACGCCATGTGTGCCATCGCTCGCTCGCACTCTCTGCCAATTGCAATTAAGTGCAACTCCAAGTTGTAAGTTGGACTTGCACACACACACACACACACACACACACACACATACACATACTGCATAGTGTGTGTGTGTGTGTGTGTGAGAGAAAGAGAGATTCTAGGAAACTATTCAAACTCATTAACATATTTACACCTAAAACTGAACGCTGACAAATGACAAAGGGGCGTTGCCGTGCGGTGCGCCAGCTTTCCAGTTCCCAATTAGACAAACGGCACGATCCATATATAGATCAGATCTATTGGAATTTTCTTTTTCTTTTTTTTACGTTTTCATTTTTCATTTTTTTTTGTTTTTGGCTTTTACCTTGTTCTATACCAACAAAAAGTATTAGACTTTTCTTACGGCACACGCAACATTTAAAACAATCTTCATTTGATTTGGATTTATTTGTTTAGTTTATTCATTTTTTTTTGTCTACTAGAAGCAGGATAAAAAAAGAAAAAAAATAATTTAAAATAAATAATATATAAACAAAAAAATCTTACTAAAATTGTTAATTTTTTTTTTTGTTTAAAAATATATAAAAATAATTTTTAAGTTTGTCTTTTATTTTTGTAGATTTTTGATATCTTTATCCGTCGGTTAGTAAGGGTATCTTCAAATTGAGATAATATTTTTTTCATTTTTTAACCATTTTTTGTTTTTGTCAACTGGCCCCCGGCTGCCAAGTTATCGTAATCGTAGTCGTAATCGTAGTCGTAGTCGAAGCTGCCTGCCGATTACGATTAATGAGCAGGCACTTAAAAAATGTTCATGGCACGCGCTAAACGCAAAAAGAATGAAACGAACACAGACACAGAGAGAGAGAGAGAGAGAGAGAGAGAGAGAGAGAGAGAGAGAGAGACAGAGAGAGAAACAGAGAATGAAACGACAAACGATTTTTGGGGAGCATGTTGCATGTGGCCATGTGGCATGGGGCAGTGGCATCGGGTTTATTAAGTTGTTTCCAGTTGTCCAACACCTGCCCGATGGGCACTGGCATTTTGCAACGTCCAACTGGCAACTTGCAACTGGCAACTTGAAACTGGCAAGTGGCAAGTGGCAAGTAGCAAGTAGCAAGTAGCTTGAATCACCGCACGCAGCTGATTGCCAATTTGCTGTTCGCAGCTCTCAAACGTGGACTCTCCACTCATTTGTCTTGACAACAAATCCAAGTCAATGACTTGACCAGATGATGCCGCCGGCTCAGCCGTTGGCCAATTTAGTTACAGGTCGCGGCTAATACGCAGCTCCACAGACAAAATCCAAACAGTAGCCGCCTGCAACGACTCCTTGAGTCCAGTCGCTTGTCTCTACAGTCTTCTCGTCTTCCATCTTCCATCTGCCGTCTTCCATCTGCCGTCTGCCGTCTGCCGTCTGCTGTCTGCTGGCTGTATTGTGACGTATTTGGCCATTGACAGCGCCTTAATGGATTAACATTTGTCAGTGTCGTGTTAGGCGGTAACAATGCCCGCTAGCTGCAGCCGGATCCTTAACCGGAGTCAAAGCCCAAGCCCAAGCCCAAGTCAAAGCTAAAGCTAAAGCTAAAGCCAGATCCAGCGCTAGCATCTGCATCTGCATCTGCATCAGCATCAGCATCTGCATCTGCATCTTATTTGCATGCAGCTTGGGCCTGTGGTCAGTGGCCAAGGAGTTGGAGCTCGGATTGGGTTGCTTGCCTCGACCATCGCGAGTGCTTGGGGCTGCTTTGTAAATGTAATCATCATCATTGCGATTGAATTGTCCAACGATTGCCAATCCATTTACAAAACTTGCAATATTAAAATCCAAAATTTACACAACATACGAATTTAAAATGTTAGCAACAATATTTAAATACGAAAAAAAAAGAAAACAAAATAAAAACAACAAATAATTTAAAATAAAATATAATATCCATTTTACAATAATACAATTGATAAAACGATAAAGTCAGGGTATGTGTGTGTGTGTGTGTGTTTGTCTATGTGTGTGTGTGTGTATTTGATTCTCGAATGTAAGGCATAATCCCGACTCGGTTGGAAGGACATCTTGTTCGCAACAAGGATATCGGCCTGCTAAATATGCTAAAATAATATCATGATGAACAGATCTTGATAACTGTACAGCTGTATAGCAGGGTAAGGGGGGGATTATACTATTCATACTTGGCATTGTGAATGTATTCATACTCATTGGCCTAATCGCGTTGTAAGTGGCCATAATTAATTTATGAAATGTGTTTTCTGGCGCTGCTTTTGGCTGCAAGTGACAGATAGACAGACAGACAGACAGACGGACGGACAGACAGTCAGATAGACAAACAGGTCAGAAATAGAGGGAGAATTCGTGGGGCACACAGAGGGTGAGGGGCAGAGACTGAGCAATGGACGGACAAATTGATAAGTGGCAGTTAACATACAAAGAACTCCTAAATAATATCAACGAGGCATGCCACTGACAGGCGGGCCACCTAGCGGCCAGTAAATTTCCCCTAATCCCATCCCCCCCCCGCCCCTCTTCCTATCAGTATAAGAAGTACAGCTGTGGAGGGGAGGGGAGGGGGGAGAGGGAAACCCATGCACTTGCGGTGCGAAAATATAAACAAGGAAAAGAGAGAGAGAAAAACATTTATAGTGCGTGTAATCAGCTCTTAATTTATAATTTCAAAAACGAAAACAAAAAACGAAAACAAAAAATGAAGCAAAAATTGAATGCATTTGTGAGTGTGTGTGTGCGAGGCTATATATTATATATATATATATATATATATGTGTGTGTGTGTGTTAGTTCGCAGTTTAGCGCTCGGAAAGATAAAAGATGCAACGCATCGGCGGAAGCTATAAACATCTGTATAATTAAATAAAATAAAATTAAAAATGTTAATGAGAGCCGCCAGCTAAAGCAGCTATTGTAAATGTGGCTAAAACAGACTCGACGCTCTTCTTCTGGTTAGCTTCTGGCTTCTGGCTACTGCC
Source organism: Mulgravea parasiatica (assembly GCA_037075045.1). Lineage (NCBI taxonomy): Eukaryota > Metazoa > Arthropoda > Insecta > Diptera > Drosophilidae > Mulgravea > Mulgravea parasiatica. Next base: position 24,049 of record JBAMCR010000031.1, read on the forward strand.
GGGTCTCATTCTTCTTCTTCTTCTTCAATTTCGCTGGCTAATAATAGGCGGTACAGGCGCAACTTGGTAACACTGGCAACGCAATGCAATTTTGCGACCCAGCCCGTGGCTTGTAAACAATTTAGCGTGTCTCTTCATATTATATCATTAAAATTAATATGAGTTTGGCGTGCTTCAAGTTATTGCCACATCCACATACACATCGACAATTGTGGCTACAACAACAACAACAACAACTACTACTACTACAGTAAAGTGCGTCAATTGCAACTAGCCAAGTTAGAGTCTGATTCTTGGCCGGACTATCGGCCTGCATGTCGCTTAACTAATGAGACATACTGTAGCCGAGTTGTTACATTTAAGTTAACATACTTTCAGATAGACCCACATATATACCATACATCTTATAGTATAGGCAAGTCTTTCAGTTAACAGCCAAATGATTAGCTACTGTTACAGCCCCAATTTCTTGGCCATCCACGAGGCGTCGCCCCAGAGATGTCTGATAGGACCCTGCCCCATAATGGCGTCCATAGATCATACTAGACATAAATGTGGATGCCATCAGCTTGGGGCCATAGCCTTACCATATCTGATATTCGATATTTTCTATATATATATTATTCGATTACTAATCGATTTCTTACAGCAGCGTATTATTATTTTTGATATTATCCACAATTAAAACAAAAACCAATTCCTTTTCCTTTGACGATGGCATATTTAAAAAGATTAAATTAAATATATTCAAAACAATAAATTAAATTTTTTTATTTATAATTATCAGCTCTTAATACAATTTAATAAAATAAACTTAAAAAAGATTTAGATGCAATCAGATGATTTCAATTAGAGAACATTAATTTCACGGGCCAGAGATCAATTTTGGATTTGCTATTTAATAATTGTAAATTGTAAATTGTAAATTGTTTTATTTTTTTTGTTTTTTCTCTCAATTGTCGCTTTAGGATTTAAATATTGTGTTCTTGACAAAAAGGACAATTTCGAAATGCTTTAAATGCCTGAAATGGCCATGGGCAATGCGACACGTCGTTTGGTCCTTCAGACAACTTGGCTAAATGAAAATCAAGTTTTGTGCCTGCCCAATACGATGATATCCTATGAATATCTCTTCAAATACAATATTTGTGTATGTACATATACAGATGTATGTATGTGTGTACAGTATATACATACGCAAGTGTACATAATCGAAGTACATACTCGTATATTGGATACGAGTGTCCTGAGACACTTGACAAAATGTCAAGCTGTTCACTCGCATCTAAATACACTTGGATGTGTATGTGTACATACGATACATACATACATACATACAGTGTGCATACAGTATGTACATGTACCATATATACATAATACACTGGCTTTGACTATGTGCGGTTCCAGTTAGGTGGATTTTGAGTTGGGATTGCGTATACGACACGTTGTATCCAGCGAATGTATCTATCAATGTGCTTTCGGTTATTCATCAACGAAAATGTCTAAATTATTCAAATGGAAATGTGAAACGTCGCCGTTGCCAACCTCAATTTTCCTGCATTTTCAGTTTCAGCTTCAGCATCAGCATCAGCATCAGCATCGGCTCCCACTCTAGAAATTGTTGTATTTGTTCGCTTCCCGTTGTTGTTTTGTTTTGTTTTGTTTTTGGCCCAAAATGTGGACATGGCTCTGGATCTGGCTCTGAATCTGGCTCTGACTCTCACTCTGGTTCTGGCTCTGGTTCTGGCTCTGGTTCTCTCTGAATTGATGAAGCGGCAGCAGACCGACAAACGGTTAGACATATTACCTACACTTGTGCTCCTGGCCTGGCTTTGGTTTTGGATATTGTATTCGATGGACCGACCCTATGGTGAAGGTGGTGGGGTAGGGGGAGGGGGCGAAAGGAGGGTGGGGTGGGGCAACAATGGCAGTGAGCCTGCTGCCTAGTCAAATGGATTTTGAGTCCTGAGTATGCGCTTTGTTTGTATTCTACAATATAGTATAATGTTTTGTTGGATTTATGTCTAGCAAAACGCTTTATATAAATATGTATGCAGACAGCTCGAGTAGCCACTGTAGCTAGACAGCAGCTAGCAAGCATGTCCATGGATTGCGAGGGTTGCTCAAGTACTTATGCTTTTCGTTTCTTTTTTTTTTTGTTGCAAATTATAACAAAAAGGGCGTAATCAAATTAAAAGAGGATAATCATTTTGGCTTCCCTTTTCTGTTAAATAATAATTTTAAGCTATTTACATATTTAACATAATTGATTAATTTGAATAATTAATTAAATTTTTTTTATTTTAAAATAGTTGTTTTTCTTTTTTGTTATTTTTGAGTTTGTTTTAATTAATTAATGCAATATTCGTATACATAATTGTAAAAACTTCACTTGTTAATTAAAAAAATGGGAATTGGAATTTATTGATTTATGAATTTTTAATGGAAAATGCATAGAACTGCCCTCGCATTTCCTCATTTCAATGCGAATCGCATTCGCACGGTGAAAAGGTTTTTTGTAATTTTGGGTTTTTAGCTGTTGGGGCAAAGTTCCATTTAAAAATTCAATTTACTTGTCTCGTCTGAAGCGATGTGTCTGTGTGTGTGCGTATGTGTGTGTGTGTGTGTGTCCTGCCACTTCGTCGTGGTAACAAGTATTGGCCAAGTCGGCGTTAATTTACTGTTATGACGTCAGCACAAAACACCTTTTTTTCTGTTCTCGCTCGTATAATATCAGCCGAGTGTCAAAAGGTTGCAGCAGTTGCAGCTGCAGCGGCGCCCGACAGCAATTGCCATGTAATTGTTGCACACAGCAGCAAGAGCAGCAGCAGCAGCAACAACAACAACAACAACAACAGCAGCAGCAGCGCCTGCTTAAATGTTTGTCAAACGGAATAGGCGTTTGTCAGCTGGCGCCGGCATTGTACAATATCTTCGATGTTGTTTTGTTTATATTTAGTTTTTTTTTCGTTTTTTTTTTTTTTTTTTCTATATATATTTTTCTATATAAATTGTATTTTGTGTTGTTGTTGTTGTTGTTGTTTTTAGTTTATTTTCAATTTTTGTTTTTTCGTCTTTTTTCTTGGTTAACACAACACAGCCAAAGAAAAATGGTCCACGTTTTACGGCGTTTTTGTGCATGTCAACGATGTTGTTGCCAATGTTGTTGTTGTTGTTGTTGTTGCCAATGTTGTTGTTGCCAATGTTGTTGTTGTTGTTGCTGCCGATGTTGCTGTTGTTGTTGCAGGCAGCGAGCAGGATAAAATGCGCTGTTTACATTCTCTAATTTCGCTTGTTCATTGTCCAGCGAAGCGTTCGCCGTGCATCCGCCTCACACACATGCCACATGCCACATGCCACATGGGCACACACAGGCACACACAGGCACACACAAAGCTTTTGGTCAGTTGACCGCAACCCCCAGTCAACAGCAGCAGCAGCGGCATCACCTCCTCCTCCTGCCGATTGCACACTCCTTGGCCAGCTATTGGGGCAAGTCGGCTTGAAAATTAAGCCGACTAAAAGCGTTAGCTAAAGATGCCACCTTGCCGTGCCACAATTTGGCGCCGCTTATGGTGCATCTCCAGCCCAACTCTCATCTGTGTGCATCTTTTTCTTTTGACCTAAACATCTTCTCGTTGCTGCTGCTGCATGTGGATGCTGGTGCTGCACAATGAGGCACAGAGATTTCAAAGTAAAGTTACATCAAGTGGAAAGCACTTGCACACACACACACACACACACACACAATCACCAAGAGTGAGCGAAATAGAGAGAACTGCTGCCACATCGCCCCACTCCCCCGTGTCACCAATAATTTGGTCAGTGCCTACAATTGGGCAGCGCCTCCAGCTCCGAATCCCGTGCCTCTGGCTGCACTGCATCCATTCCACATGCCTTCAAATCGCTTTTGTTCTTCTGCTCAGTCAGCACTTTTCAGTCGGGCGCAAGATGTTTTTTTTTTGTTTTTTCTTCTGTTCTTTTGAGTATTTTTTTCGTGTTTGGTTTTTTGTGTGTTGTTGTTGTTTGTTTATTTGTTTATTTGTTTGTTTGTCGTTTCTTGATCGATTTCACAACGAACTGCGAATGCACTTTGAACAAAATTAAATGGAAATTGCAAATAAGCAATCAAATTAGCATTTATTTAACCATTACTTAACATTATTTATTAATTAATTATTTAATAAATTAATTAATTATTTAATTAAATACTAATATTTATGTGTAAATGACTTTGAGATACTTTTTGTTGATTATTTTTTTGGTCAGCTGTCGCAAACGCTTTGCCATAGCCAAAGTTTTGAAATACTCTGCCAAAGCGAAACTAATAAGAAACTAAACAAAAAAGAAAATGAAAGAGGATAGAAAAAACAAAACAAAACAAAACAAAACTGTGAAACAAAAGCCGTTGAAATGTAGTAGAAAATTTCATTTCTGTCGACAAGCGAATTTTTCTTAGCTCTTGTTGTTCTATTGCTGTTGTTGTTGTTGTTGTTATTGTTGTTGTTGATGTTGCTTTATTACACAATAACAACAACAACAACAAGAAGAACTTGGCCTATTGCAGAAAGAGCCTTGTCTAATTCGCACAAATGGCGAATGTAAACGAATTTCCTATGTTCATTAACCAAACGCTGCGCAGCTGATGTCGGCGTCAACGTCAACGTCGACGTTGACAGCAGCGTCCTGATCCTGATGCTGATGCTGGTGCTGGTGCTGGTGCTGGTGCTGATGGTGTTGTTGTTGTCTTTGTTGCCATGTTGCAGGCATCTGCTGCTGTTGCATGCAACATGATACAGCGATTCCTATTAACCCGACAGCGCGCTTTACTTGTACTTGCAACAGCCACCAAATTCACCATTCACCGACTTCTCCGAGCTTAACCCAATTTGAAAAAAAAATTGCACAAAAACAAAACAAACTTTGATATAGAATTTTTAAAAATAAAGAATTTTCTTTAGCTAAAAAAAAATAATTATAATTAATTACAATTTAAATGCATTATTTGTCACATTAAAAGCAACCTGAGTGCAAAAATTACAGGGTATACATTTATCGAGCATTCATTAAAATTGTAATTATCTTTAAAAGTATATTATTTTGTTATAAATAGGATTTTAATATTTGCAAAATACCCGCAAAATGTTGATAACAATTTATAGCTTTTGTTGTTGTTGTGTTTGTTGTTGCAGTTGTTGTTGTTGCTGCTGTCGGTTGCATGCTAATTGCTGGCGATAACCTTTCAAGCAGTCAAGTGTCAACAGTAACAACATACAAAACACACAACATACAACTCACTAAACACAACACACAACAAACAACATGCAACATGCAACATGCACTTTTACCTTTGATTTCGCATTTTGTTGCTTGAGTTTAACATTTAAATTTAAATTAGTTTTTCGTGCTATGTTAAACTTGCAAACAGTTGCCACCTCTCAGCAGCAACAACAGCAACAACAGCAACAACAACAACAACAACAACACCAACAAATGCAACTGCAACTGCAACTGCAACACAATTCAACCGATCAACAGCATTGGAATTTGTCAGAGCGTGTGACTTTGACTGTGAAATGATAGTTTTAGTTTTTGTTGCTGTTGCTGTTGCTGTTGGTGTTCCTGTTGGTGTTGCACTTGCCGCGGCTGCAACATTTGTCACCATGTGGCACAGTTGCCTGGCTTGGCTGATGTGTGCCAATCAAAGTGCAACAAATAAAGTTAAACGAGTTATGAAACAAATACTTGGGTCAAAACTTAAGTTGATGCTGTCAAAAAGGGTTTTGCGCCAAGTGCATGTGTTGCATGTGGCATTGTGGCATTGTCGTTTATTTTTTTTTTTTTTGGTATTGTTGTATTGCGGCATTGTGGCATTGTGGGCTAATAAAAAGGCGATCGCTTTTACTGCCACAAATCAGCTGCCACAAAATAGCAACAGGGCAGAGTAGTTTGCGTCGTTGTTTCTGTTGCAGTTGGAGTTGCAGTTGCTGTTGCAGTTGCTGTTGCAGTTGCTGTTGCTGTTGCAGTTGCAGTTGCAGCTGATCATGCGCTTAGCTCACGCAAAATAGTCGTGCACGATTTGGTTCGTGATTTTGTGTAACGAAGCGCCCAAAAAAAAAGAAGATAAACAAAAAAATATATACGTATGTTTGTATGTATGTATGTATGTATCTAGTTGGATGAGCCGCTGCCACAAGATGCCTCAAGATGCCTGCCACACTATGTTGACTGCTGAAGACGATCTTATGGCCAAAATAACAACGCAATACGCTGGAAATTCATCTTGTCTCTCTCTCTCTTTTGCGCTCTCTATGCGCTCCAGTTCAACTGCAGTTGCCACAAAATGCCGCAGCAACTGGCAACTGGCAACTTGCGACTTGCGACTTGCGACTCTTGTGCATCATTTTGTTGACTATGGCAAACTTTCAATTTGCGCTGAGTGCCACATGGAATTGTCAACATGTTTGCCACAAATGTAGCATGAATTTGCATTTATTTAAATGTTTCCATCTAATAAAAAATAGAAAAGTTTTTAACAAATTTTTATTGTACACGAAAATATTTATTTAATGTATGAAAAGAACTTATATATATATAAATATAATATTAGTTATATATGATTTTTTTTTTATGATGTATATATTTTTACTGTTTAGAGTTTACAGTTGTCATCTTTTTTATATAGATCCGATTCCGAGCCAAGTGCATTGGAGCTTCGTCATGTGAGGCATTAGATGGATTTTGGTCTTGTTGTTGGCCAAGAGTTTGTCTTACCTTGAATATCTTGGACTATTCCTTTTGGCAGCTACGGTGGTCGATGTTTGCTCCACTCATAGGGCTGTATCCCAGCTGCACTCGCTGTTGCAGTTGCAGTTGCTGTTGCAACTTCCATCTTCGGCTTATGCCGAATGCCTGCCAGTTATTTGCTCCCATTGTTCCCAGTCGTGCTCAATATTGCGTTGCTTTAGTCGTCTCTCTGCCTGTCCGTCTGTCTGTCTGTCGTCTGTCTGTCTGTCCCGATACCTTATCCATCCCCTCTGGTCACCTATTGGAGCAAGTGGAGCTTCGTTCAGCCCCCGCATGAACGCACGCCATGGCAGCTTTCGTTTTCGTGGCACCAACAACAAGAGACATGTCCTGGTTCTGGGCCCTGCGTTCGCCTCGAGTCTTTTGTCTTATTTGATTTATGAGTTTTATTGTGGACTCTCATCTGCTCAGCGACTTCCCCCCAACTCCCATCTCTGTCCTCCGCCCCACAATGCCCCACCGATGCAATGCACCCAAATGCCTCAATCTGAGTGTTTGTTCTGCGGCTTTCAATAGCTTTTGGGCACAAGTAGCGTGCATTGATTTCTGCTCCCCTTTCTGTAGTTGTGTCTGTGGCACTGCCAAATTTGGTGGCACACCGCACCATCATGCTCCCAGTGAGAGCTGCTCAGCCCATAGATCACTGCGATCAGTTCCAACCAAACTAACCAGGCTAACCAGAGTTAGGTCTCTGAGTCGGATAGGGACAAGTGCCAGCTCAACTCTTTGGAACTTTGGGATTGCACATTGCGTGGGCGTGGGAAAAAAGTATCGAACTAATTAGGCGAAATGCTCATTGACTCTGGATTGAAACGATCTGTTGATGGTTCAGTCACTGATCAGTCAAGGGATCAGCCAGTAGCCAAGGTGTAATGCCTCACTCGATAGGCGATCAGTTGAAGATCAGAAATACTTTTATTCGCTTTTAGCTTCTGTCCGATTAAGTGCCATCAGTCAACTTGATTGATCAATCAATACTCAGTAAATGATCACATATATATATAGTTAAAAATCTTATTATATACTACAAAATTCGTAAATAAATATTTTTTTAAAAATAATATTATTTAATTATTTCATTAACAAGTAATTATTTAAGTTTTAAATTTCGGGGCAACAATTTTATATAATATATTATATATATATATATATATCTAATTCTGAACAATCAGCAGTAATTTGCACTTGCATATATATTTTTATTAATAATTTATTTATAATAATGGTATGTGTTCCCACTATTTGATTCATTTCATCTCAGATTTTGATCATTTAGTTACCGAATGTTAACTGAGTTCAGGCTTTTCAGGGGTAAGATAGCTTACTGGGGGGTAAGGCAAAACGATGGGGAAAGGTAGGGGTAGAGAGCAGAGGGGCTAGGGGTTAGGGAGAAAGCCACAGCTAAAATAATAAATAATTCAATGAATGTTGAGTGCGTTTGCATGATTGTTGCTGATGTTGCTGTTGTTGTTGCTGATGTTGCTGGTGTTGCTGATGTTGCATTTGGGTTGGCTTAGATCGAAATCGGACAAACGGCGACAGCAATTGCAACAACGATGCATGCAACGCTAGCAGCTCATTTCTGAGCAACATTCGCAGCCTTTGCAATGAGCAAAGCGCAACGCTGAACTTGCAACTAGCAACTAGCAAGTTGCGACTCGCGCTGCGAATTAAGCTGTTGACACATAACATCATGTCGCACTTGTCTCCTGGCACAAATCTCACCAGCTGAGTGAAACGCGCGCACAACATGAGCCGCATGAGCTGCATGAGTCGGAGATGGTGGACGGTGGACGGTGGACGGAGCCACAGTTGATGGCTTGAGCGGATCGAGGTCCAGGCCTCGGGCCGAATGGCACCATGTTGAGTGCAGTACAGCTAGCAACGGGAACGATGACAACAACAGCAACAATTGTAGTAAGAAACCCAACAGCAACAGCAACAGCAACAGCAACAATTGCAACAACTGAAGGCAACCGAGTCGAAGTCCAGTCTCAGACATTGGTCCAAGCACAACAAATCTTGCGGCATGTTATCGCTGCCATGACCACGACAACAGCAATAGCAACAGCAACATAAACACCAACATCACAAACAACAACAATAATAACAACAACAACAGCAACAATAACAGACAGACAGTACGTTGACTTGAACGACGCGTCGTTGGCAATTTGTGATTGGATTCTGGCGGTAAATGCATTTGAGGTGTGCATAAAACCCACTTTGTGTTGTTGTTGCAATTGTTGTTGCAACTATTGTTGCTCTTGCAACTATTGATGTTGCTTTTGTGGCATTTGGATCAAGGGCATAATAACTTGGTCAATCAGTTGCAGCTCTCACAGCTTCAACCTGTGAATTGAGTCAAGCGAATCAAATCAACAGCAACAACAACAGCAGCAACAACAACAACAACAACAACAACTGAAGCAACAACATATAAAGAACAAAAAAAAGAAAAAAAAAACTTGGATAAATAAACAGATAAAAAGAACATTAAATATGTAAAAACATATTTAAAATGTAAACAATTAAAATTGAAAATAAAGTTTTCACTGGGAAAATAAATGGAAAAAATCATATTTTACTTAAATAAAATATTTTTAAAACAAAATTTCTTGTTGTTATTTTAATTTAAATAAAAAGTCAAAAAGTGTTAACTTTTTTAATTAAACTTTAGTTTTTATTTTATTAAGGTTATTTTAAATGCAGTTAACTTCAATTTTTTTTCTTGTATTGAATAAAAAATATATCTAGATAATCATAGTTAATCGAGAGTAAGAAAATTTCCCTTTTCCAAATAAAAGTGAATTCAATAATTACAAGAAAAACAAAAACAAAATTTAAATACACAAATATATTAAATATGTATAATGTGAAATTAAAATAATAAATACGTTTATTTTTGTTTTTAGTATAATAATTAATTTCATAAATTGCACTCCAAAAAAAAAAATGTGTGTATAAATAAATATACATATGTATTTATTTTCAGGTACCGTTATGTGTTTTCTAGTAGCATTGATTAATCGATAACTTCCATCGATATATATTTGGCGCTTTTAATTCAAAGAGAGTTTCGTGCGTGTGCGGAAACGCAAACGTTGCATGTGGCACAATGCACGTTGCACGTTGAATATTGTACACGCTCGCGTCACTCATACGCCGTGTGGGCTGGCGCCATGGCAGCCGCCATTTTGTTAGCCGCCATTTGCTCAGCATCATCAATTCCGACTGACACGTCATCCATCTTGGTGGCTCGCTCGTAGGCACTCCGAGGGTTAGGGCTGTGCTGTGTGCAGAGGGCGCAGGGATTGTGGCTTGGCGCTTGGCATCTCCTCTAAAAGTTCCGAGTGTTGCTGCTGCTGTTGTTGTTGCTGTTGCTGATGCTGTTGCTGTTGCTGCTGCTGATGCTGTTGCTGGTGACCGTAACGCACAGAGGCCTTGCGGCAAAAGTCCTTTAAACGACCTCTGGACGCTGTTGCCTGGCGCCGAAAAGCTGCGGCCAGCATTAACAATAAGCAGCAGCACAAGGAGCAGCACAACTGCCACCAGCAGCAGGAGCAGGAGCAGGAGCTGGAGTTGAAGGAGGAGCAGGAGCTGGAGCTGGAGCAGGAGCTAAAGCATCATGGCTGAATGGCAGGCAAGTCGACAACTGGGGAGCCGTAGTCCGCACAAGATTAGAAAATTCGACGTTGTGCAGCAGGCGAAATTAAAATGGCGACAAGGCAGCAGGCAGCAAGCGGCAAGCGGCATGTGGCATGTGGCATGCGGCAAGCGGCATGTGGCAGAAGGATGCAACACTATCATGAATGCATGTTGCATTGGGGGTGGAATGACTGGGTTGGCAAAGGATGGGAGCCTGCCGCCTGCCTCACAGCTGGGACTCTCGACGTGCGACGCAGCAGCCATTAAAATCCACAGCTGCCACGTTGACTCCAACGGCGTGAAGGGTAAGGGCAGCTGGGGTGGTGGTTTGGGGGCGCAAAGAGAGGCACGTAAAATGGTCGGCATCGTGCGGGCGGCATTCTAACGCACGCAAGGACATTTGAAGGATAAAGTCGCGTGAGAGTAAGCAGCATTTACTGCTGCTGCAGCAGCTGCAACACAAACAGCAGCAGCAGCAGCAACAAAAGTTGCTGCAACAACTGCTCTGAGCTGCCGTTACTTGGCATACGAAATCAACTGGCCCCAACACGAGGGAGCCGCGCGACTAAAGTACTAGAAAAATTGAGTAGTAAATAAATGATAAACGAAAATAAAATGCAAGGACTTGCTCCTACGCGGCACACATACACACACACACACACACACACACAAACACAAACACATTCGTATGTATATATGCATTGTACATACTTATATATACTCTGACAGGATTACAAGAATACTCAAAGGACAAACAATGCCAGAGGCAAGCGCTAACAACGGCTACAAAATGACTGTCCCCTTGTCCCCTTGTCCCCCTGTCCCCTGCCATGTTGCAACTGCTTCATTCATGTTGCTCTCGTGCAGTTGTTGCCGTTGTTGTTGTTGTTGTTGTTGATGCTGTTTTTGTTCTTTTTGTCATTGTTATTGTGTTTTTGGAGGCAACTAAATTCACATTTGTTGTACGTACTCGTTGCATACAACAACAGCAACAAGACCTCAACACACTCCATGGCCCCCATGTGGCAGCTTCTGGCATAGCCTCAGCCTTAGTTGCAACGCCATACACTGCCAAGTGTATATGTTACTGTTGGTACTCCAGCTAAGCCATATCATTGACAGCGAATTTGTATTTGTATTTGTATTTTTATTTTAATTTTCATTCTGCAACAAAACAAAAATTAAAATTTATAAAATTATAATAAAATATTTAATAATTGAATATTCAAGTTGTTGAATACAACAATAAAAATATTTAACATTATGAGTTTTTTATCATTAAAAGTAGTTTATAAACAATAGCCAAATATTATATTTATGATTTATTTTATTTATAAATAAATGATAATTATTTGTGATTTGAATTTCTGGAACAAAATACAAGCCACATTTTTATTAAAAGTACAATAAATTTGTTATATTTTAGTTAATGACAATATTCCTTATACTCATTGTTAATCATATAAAAATTTGATTTATTTTTGTATATATTGTGTATTTAATTTTATTTTTTTTTTTATTTAATTTTTATTTTTTTAAATGAAACTATTATTAGGTGAAATGTTTAAAGATTTAATAATAAAATATTCTGTGAATATATCTTAATTATTTTAATTAATGTTAAAAAAAAACTTAATAAATATCAACAAAAATGATCGAATGTCCTTAAATAAGTGAATAATTGCATATCCTTTTATCGTCTTAAGCCTTTTTTTCTCTATTTATATTGTGTAATTCATATTTTTTTGGCATTATGCATTCAAAGAGCTTTTATAACCGAAGCTGGAGAATATGTTGATTTTTTTTTGTTTTTTGTTTTTATTGGTTTTTGGTATGATTATGCTGTATACTGTAGATGTTGCAAGTAGTTGAAGTTGAATGTGGCAGTGGCAAGAGTATGGCAACTGTAAAGTTCAAGCAAACCAAACAGTGTCAAAAGAGTTGCCAAGTGGCTAATTAAGGCCCGATCCAATCCAATTCAATGATGATGTTGCCGCTGCACATCATAATGATTGTGATCATAATAATGTTGTGGCAAGAGAGCGTTGCAGCTGCTTTAATAAATTAAATTCAATTTTAAGCGCAACCATTGGACGCCATGGCCTTAAAATCTAGCCATAGCCCAGCATTGACCTCTGTCAGTCAGCAACTGCGACCACAACCACAGCTACAACAACAACTACAACTACAACTGCAACTGCAACTGCAACTGCAACAACTGCAACGGTAATCAGTGCCACATAACGCACAGGCCGCAAACTAAAACGCGCAACGCAAAAATCGTGCGTGCCCTTAAGACGCTCATAAAATAAGCAAACGGCGATGGCCACGGCCACAAAAATGTTTTCCACTCTATTGGACCCCAAAAAAAAAATAAAAATATAACAACAACAATAACAAAAACAACAACAACAACGAAAAAATCAACAAGTAAGCTGTCTTAGCTGTTATATATATTTCGACTCCAAGATACCCTATAATTTATATAATATAAATGGAAATATTTCAGTTAAATTTAGGCCTTCTTTTTATTACAAATCCCATCAATAAATTGTATATGTATATGGATACCATATACCAAAATACAAATATATATATATACACTATATAAACTTGATCAAATCCAAACAACTTCACAGCCACGTAATACCCTCTCTTATTCGTTTTCGATGCATTCGAGGTATACAAAAAAAAAAAAAAAAAAAAAAAAAAAACACCAAAAACAACCGCAAAGATTGGCTAAGAATGGCTAGGTTAAACGGGCGGCTCAGTGGCTCAGTTGTGGTGCAAAGTGGTGAGAGAGCCAGAGAGAGAGAGAGGGAGAGGGAGAGAGAGAGAGAGGGGGTATGGGGTATAGCCGCTGCTGCACGTAAGGCACGACTTTTTATTATGCTTTACGTTCTTCGCGCTGGGGCCAACGGCGCCCACCCGCCTGCGCTTTTTGTCTTGGCCAAAGAATCTGCAGAAAATCTGTTTTGGCCATTGCCATTGCCATTGCATAGGAATGCATAACAACAACAACAACAACAACAACAACAACAACTGCAACAGCAACAAATAACAACAAAAATCTCAAGTGAGATAGAAAATAGTGCAACGAATGTCATTCGCATTGGTCGCTTTCCTAGCCAACCTGGCCAACTTGGCCAACCCAGTCAACCTGGTCAAGTTTATGGCGCCCGCAACGAAATTGAATTGTGCCCCATCTATAAAGATCTCGTTCGCTCCAAATAAACTATTATAAAACTTGATAAGCAATTCGAGTGCTCCAAAAGCAGTTTACTTTTTTTTACAATAAAAATATAAAAATACAATAGCAACAAATAGGCAAACAAATATTTAAATAAATACAGTTCGATCAAACGAATTTATCCATTTTTATGCAATTCTTCATAATAATAATATTATTATTTCAAAAACAAGTTCACAGTTCGCAATTTAAATTTAAAAATTTACAGAAATTGTTTAATCTAATTTGTTAAAATTTTATAATTTTACATTTGAAATTATTATTATTATTCATAGAATATTTTAATTTAAAAAATAATGTTAAGTGGCATGATAAACATAAAAATAGTGATAAATAAATGAATATATTTTAACAATTTCATTATTCATTTTTATTTATATGATTAAAAGCAAAAACAATTGTTTTCATGTCAACAATTGTATGCAACATTTTAATTTATAAAATAATTATAATTTTTATTGGTTCAGATATTTCTTAATCGACGCAGTTGAACTTTGAACTCTACGATAATTAACAAGAAACCGACAATAAAAGTTAATGGCGACGGTTGTCAAAGAAATAGAAAATCAATGACATAGGGTCAGAAAAAGGGAGTGAGGGGGATGGGAAAATGAAAAAGGGGATGGGGATGGGGAAGAGGAAGAGAGTGTTGGGTTAGCATTCAATCATTAGTATCTGGTCAAAGGCAGTTCCATTTGTGTTCCGGCTGGACGCTAACCGTGGTGTGGTAGGGGAAGGGGGGTGGAAGCGGACAGGAGAGACTGAGAGAGAGAGATAGAGCGATAGAGCGATAGAGAATGCATATGATACCATATATCGTATGTGCCTTATATGGTATGATGTATGTATGTACATACACACTACATACATACATAATATACAGCTACAATATATGGCGTATAACGATGCGTTATTTCAAACCTAACTGCTAAAGCCGCCCATGCCACGCCCCATTTGTGCGGGCCTGGGCTATTTGATTGGCCAACATACACAACAACACATATATACATACACACACACACACATATGCAGTTATATGTATGGTATAACACATATAAACCAAAGAATAAAAAAAAATCAAGCAGTAACTGAAATTTTTGCATTGCGAAAAAAATGCAATTTTGATACCCTGCAATTCGAACATATCTGACACCTTGGGGTATAAGCGACTACGGCTAAAAAACATAAACAATATACATATCGGCAAAAATTTATATCTATGTTAAAAAAATCAACAAATTCAAAAAGCAATAAATAAATTTACAAAATATTATCAATAAGATTTTTATTTGTAAAAATCGGAAATAATAATAATTATGTATTTAATTATTTATTCAATCATTTATATAATAATTTAATTAATAATATAAAAATGTATTACTTTTTTATTTGGTTAATTATTTAATGAATAACTCACAGAGTGAACATTTATGGCAAATGACAAGGTTTGATCAGGTGTGCAAGGGTATTGCCAAAGTCGTTCACTTTTTTTCGTATTTGTGTGCTGAATTTGCATGCATGCACACACACATGCACACATAAACACACACATGCAGAAATTTGAATGGAAATTTTTTAATTTTCCTTTTTTTTTTGTTATGCTTCCTTTTGCTAATCAAAAAACACAACAGGAACAAGGAGAAAAAAGAAAACTAGAAAAGAAACATGCAAAAGATGCAGAACCCAATGCCCATGCAGGGTAAAAGGGTAAGGGTTGATGGGGTGATGGGGTGATAGGGTGATAGGGTGTGGGTAGATAGGGCGTAGGGTGTGGGGTGTGGGGTGTGGGGGGGTTGGGGGGTGTTGTACATGCCGGTTATGTTTGCAGTCGAATAAACAGCATCAATTCATCACACACGAAACAAAACAAAACAAAAAAAGTGGAGAAAGAAGAGGAAAATAGAAAAAAAAAACTAAGAGTGTAAAAGAAAAAGGGAAAAGAAAATGATAAGTAAAGAAACGAAAAGGCATAGGCAAAAAAAAGAGGAGAGGA
>JBAMCR010000031.1:39846-86231 GCA_037075045.1 Mulgravea parasiatica
AGAGTGTAAAAGAAAAAGGGAAAAGAAAATGATAAGTAAAGAAACGAAAAGGCATAGGCAAAAAAAAGAGGAGAGGAGCAACAACAAAAGCAGCGCATAAAATGGCGCCATGAGGCTTAGGCGCCAGCACAGCCACCAAAATGCAGGCCATGTCCCCCCCTCTCCAGCCCTTGTCGCAATTCCCTCCTACTAGTCAAAGGACCACACCCCCCCTCCCTCCTCCCTACCCCTCTCTCGTCCATCGTAATGTCGCTCCTGCTGCCAACCCCTCCCCCTCCAACTCGCAACGACATCCCTTGACACTGTGCGCCGCTGAGCACTAAATCAACATTTCACTTTGATGAATGATGACCAATGTCCAGGCGCGCTTCCATGTCCTGCCTGCCCCTCCCCCTCCCCCTCGCCCTTGCTCTTCGCTGTCGCTCTTCTTCTTTGCTCTGTTTGCCATACCGCTAAGCGCAGCTCAGCGCAGTATGCAACAACACTTGCAGCAACAATAAAAAGAAGCATAACCATGAAAATATTCTACGAACTCTGCTCGACTAGACAATATCCTGTACTTTTTAGCCAAAAAAAAAAAAAAAAATGTCATCCAATCTGTTCGTAAATGTATTTTTATTTGATTTTATCGCATATATAATAATATCGGAATGAAAAGGGATATGGACGCATGGGTTGGTCCTACACAAAGGTGTGACACCCGACGTTGAGTAGTTTCAACGATTACAGGGTATGTGGGAAATAAACAACAATACGGCTGGCAGGCAGAACAACAGCATAAAGCTAAAAACTGTAAAAACTGTGGGCGCAGCATAAAAGTGCAAGGGGCGTGCCGTTGGCAAAGGCAGCGGAGGCCGAGAAGTGGAGGTGTATGGAATAGGGAATGGGGATTTGGGTATGGGATTGGAAATGGGGATTGACGGGATTGGCAGGCGAGCTCTGACGCTTGGCTTTGATGTGGGGATGTGGGGTGCGGGGATGTGGGGTGCGGGGTGCGAGGTACGGGGGCTGGAACAACGCCTACACGACGAGCCTGAAAATAGACACGGACACTAATCGAATTATTGCCACTGCAGAGGAGCAATGGAGCAGATCCTGCCGTTGGTTCCTTGGTGTATGCTCCTGTCCTGCCGCCGTGGCACCCTGTCCTGCCCCCTTGGTGCCTGCTCCCCCAGTCCCTTTGCTATCGCCTTGGTCCTTGTGCACGTCCTGTGCGCGCGCTGCCTACATCAAATCGAATTTTTCTGCACTTGGCTAAAAACAAAACACAAAAATGCAAAAATGGTAAAATGGAAAAATGGAAAATTTGAAAGAAAAAACGACACGAAAAAACACAGAAAAAGAGGGAGAGAGAGAGAGAGAGAGAGAGAGAGTAATTAAAAAGAATTTCCCTATAAGGTTTGCTTATTCCTTTTTGTGCTTGTTGCAACATGTGCTTGTGGCACGTACTGTGCGCTCGTTTGTGTGTCTGTGTGTGTGTGTGTTGCAATTTTTGTTTGTTTTTGCATTTGTGTGTGTGAAAGCGGGAAATTCAGAACGGTGGAAAGCGTAGCATACATATGTGGGCAGCAAACGATGCGCAATTGCATGCGTGTGTTGGTGCCCCTGTGTATGTGCGTGTGTGTGTGTGTGTGTGTGTGTGTGTGTGTGATGCATCGATGAGGCAGCAGCCAACCAAAATCGAAGAGCATCGCCTTTGCAGCTGCTGACCGTTTGCGATTGCCTGCTGCGACAGCTGTCGCCAGAGAGGGGAGTCTGGCAAAGGGGGCACAAAGGAGGGAGGACAAAGCAGAGTAGAAAGAGAGGGGGCATGTGATCCAAAACAAAAAAAAAAGAAAAGTGAAATGGATGTGGCATAGTACGCTCCTCTGTGTACCGCAATAAACAAAAACGCGCGCATAAATTAGAAGCCACACCCGCAGCAGCAACAACAACAACAACAACAACAACAACAGCAACAACAGTCACAACAGCAACAACAGCAATATCAGTGACAACAACAACAACAGTCACAACAACAATATTAAATATAACAGCGATTGCAACAGCAGTAACAACAACAATACATGCAACAACAACAACAACAACCACATCAATATCTGCAAGTGCAATAGCAACAGCAACAGCATTAACAACAAAAGCAAATGTTATAATTGCAACAACTCCA
Source organism: Mulgravea parasiatica (assembly GCA_037075045.1). Classification (NCBI taxonomy): domain Eukaryota; kingdom Metazoa; phylum Arthropoda; class Insecta; order Diptera; family Drosophilidae; genus Mulgravea; species Mulgravea parasiatica. The sequence goes on from JBAMCR010000031.1 coordinate 42,014, forward strand.
ATAATTGTTGCAGCAGCAGCAACAATCGCAGCATACATAATAATAATGAAAATGACAGTAGAAGCAGCGGGTGCAACAGCAACAACAGCAACTCTGGCAGGTGCCACAGCAACAGCAGCAATTGCAGATGCAACATCAGCAACAATGTGAAATGTTTCGATTAAGAATGAATTGTATTTCATCAATTTCAGATTTTATTTGCATGGGATGTTGCAACAATATCATTTATGCTTGTGGCAATCATAAAAGTTGCAATCAAATTGAGAAGTATCTAACGCAAAACAAAAAACAAAATAATAGAGATTATTTTTTTATACAATATTTCATTGTATAAAAAATAGTTTTTAGTTATTTCTCAAAAGTTTTAAACAATAATGAATATAGGAAACGTTCGATTGATTCGGCCTAAAAGTCGGGCTTAAAGGAATTTTAGCTGAATGCAATGTGGCTAAATTCAATTCTAATTCGTATTTCCCAAGCCCATTTGCTGTGCCGTGCGCATTGCGAAGAAATAAAATGAGAGTTGTTGGTTGCTGAGAGGATAGCAACAACAGCAGCAGCAACAACAACTGCAACAGAAACAACAATAACAAAAGCAACAGCAGCAATAACAACAAGAACAGCAAATGGCAAATGCGAGGCGCACATGTGCACAAATTTTATTTTGTTTGTTGCAGTTGTTGCAACAGCAACAGCAGCGAAATGTCAACAACAACAGCGCAGCGCGCGCGCAACAAAAACTCAATGCTGTTGCTGTTGCTGGTGCTGTTAGTGTTGTTGCTGTTGTTGTCGCCGTTGTTGCAGTCAATTGCATTGCAACATTTCATTTTCTGATATGAAAGATTTAAAGTTTGCAACATAAAAATGTCACGTTTTTCATGGTCGCCACAAGACGGCGACGACGACGACGACAACAGCAACATTACTGTTGTTGCTGCTGTTGTTGTTGCTGCTGTTGCTGTTGTTGCTGCTGTTGTTGTTGGCGCTGCGCATGCGCATTTGGAGCCTTTGGCTAACTAACTTGAAGTCTATTTATGTTACAATTTGGCTGCTGCCAGGCAAAAATGTTGCCAACTTTGCTTTTTGCTATTTTTTGTTTTTGCTTTTGTTTTTGTTTTCTTTTTTCTTTTTTTTTGGTTTTTTGTCTTTTTGCTGCTCGCTTGTTTGACAATGCGCGTCGTGACATCTGCAACAAGCCAAGCAACAGTTCACATTAACTGTTGGGATAAGGGTGACCGGGGGGGAGGTCGGGGGTATAGGGGGGATTGGGGACTTTTCGGTTTGTTGCTTGTCGGTTTTTAGTTTCGTTTTATTTGGCCCGCAGCTTGTGGCATCAACAGTCAAAGCTGCGGCCAATCTTTTTTGGCCGGTGTTCGTATTAATTTGACAAAACGCAGCATTACGCACCAACTCGGCTAGCTGAGCGACTGTATATGCCTCTTGGTTGGTTTTGGTCCGTGTTGGAGCTGCTAGCTGCCGGTTTATACATTTTTATGGCCCCCTAGCGGTGCCTCGGTGTTGCCCAGAGATGCCACTGATATGAGTCCCAGCTCTCCACGGAGACACAACAACAGCCAACTTGCAACTGGCAACTTGCAACTTGCAACTAGCAACTGGCAACTGGCAACTGGAAACGAGCAAAGATTTCGTTTCGTTTTGTCACAAATTAAACACGTTTTTCCGCAGAACCTAATGAATAAACTAGCGAAACGATGTCTGTTTCTGTTGCATTTCATCAAAGCCAAACAAACCGACTATCGCATACCCTGTTAATTCGATTTCAGCGCAAATAAACAAAAAGTCTTGGCAGTGCCACTGCAACGTGATGCCAAAAGACCAACGGCATTTCAGCGAAATTTGAATGCATTCTGTTTCTACAGGGTAGCAGCCAGTCGAGCAAGCAGCGGTGTGCGCTTTGCATTCCACTGATTGCACGTGCTATCAAATAATTTAATAAAGCTTAAAACTAGCGTTTCACTGTAAAATATTGCCACCTGAAAATGTTAGATGCGTTGGAATCTGGCCAAGACCTAGACCGCTAGCTGTAAACCAAATATGTATGTGTGTATGCGTATGCGTATATACGTGTGTGTGTGTGTGTGTGTGTGTGTGTGTGTGTGTGCATGTGGCAGCTGGAAGGCCCAAAGCGTTTAGGCTGAAGGCTGAATGCTGAAGATGCCAACAATTAGCAGGCTGTAAATTTGAAATCAAAAAATTGCGACAAGCCAGGTGAACGGATCAAGTGGTGCAGTGGTGCAGTGGTGCAGTGGTTGTAGGTTGATGGAGTTTGCAGTTTCGAGGGGGAGTGTCTACATAGAGTAAGTGGGGGGAGGGTGAGGGGAATCTACATAAGTGTTAATTGAACATGGGCACTGAATACGTGTTGGTTTCGTTGTTGCAACGGCAACATGTTGCCAATGCATCGCTGGCATTGCTGGTCGTGGTGGCAGTGGTGGGCACTGGTGGGCACTTGCCGCAATTACGCACTTCTAATGCAATTTCAATAATTGGCCATCAAATTTATGGGACATGTTGCCAGAGCTGAAGCTAAATTACGATGTGCGAACATGTTGCGATCGTAAATGGTAAAATGTTGCCGGAGTCAGTTTAAATGCGTGTGATAATCAACATGTTGCCGCTTGGCAACAACAATAATAACAACTGCTGCAACAGCTACAGCAACAAGTGCAACAGTGCAACTGCCACAAATGCAATTCATGCAACTTGGCGATGGCAGCTGTAATTATTTCTATTAAAGAGTGCAACGCGCTGTCAGCCTGACTGCACACGGCATCAGCTTGGGTAAATATGAAATTTATTTTTCATTTTTTTTTTTATTCTCATTTTTATGTTGTGTTTTTAAGTTTTTTCATTTTTGTTGCAATTTTTTTTTTGTTTTTGTGTTTCTTTCATTTTTTAAGCTTGTAATTCGCCTGCTGTAATTTCTCAAATTGAATTTGCATGCGAAACGCGCACGAGAAATTCTATTAGGCAAAAACATTTCGCAATTGCGTGCTGATTGTCAGGTTAACATCGGTGCATCGGTCCCCCTTTTCGCTGCCCACCCATTCCCCCTACCACTACCTGTACCCCAACGTGTAGCCGTGCCACCACCCTTACATATACCCGCTTCCCGGGTAACCCATTCATTCCACACGCTGCACGTCTGACCAATAGCCACAGGCAGTTGCCGCTGCACCGAGAGAAAAGAAATGCCACTTCGTTTCTTAAAAAAGTCAAGTACAAATATAAATATTAAAACAATCCAATAAATCTATTTGTCAATGTAACTCAATAATTAAATTATTAATTTAAATTTTTGATTAAATATTTTTAAATTTTTAAATAAATACTCTAAATGTTTTTTTTTATTCAAATATTATGAGAAGATACAAAACAAAACAAATCAATTCAATTCAATTCAGTTCAATTGAATTGTTGTCTGTGTGCGGACTTGAGGCATCTGCCAGACAGTGCCACAGTGTTGCACTTGCAATTGCAACAGTTGCTCGAGTCACAGCAGTGGCAACAGTTGCCCAACTGCTTTGCATGGCCGCGATTATTAGTTACGGCCGCCTGAACGCATTTTTGAACGTCTCCACACACGTTTGCCAGAAATGCCAGCTCCTCCCTCCTCTTGCAACCTGCCACTCGCCACCTATATGCATATATATATGTATGTATATCACTTCCCCCCCCTCATTTCCCTTCCCCCAACCATCATAATAGTAGCATTGTCTTACGATTGCCCCTCGCGGCAATACTGTAATAATCTTAATTAAGTTTAGAATTGAGTCTGCGCGTAATTATGCGAAACGTTACGCTCATATGCAAAGTTACCACTGCCACGCCTCCCTTCTGCCTGCCTCCATTCACTAGTCACCAGCCACCAGCCACCAGCCAGCAGCCACCTGCAACCCGCCACCCACCATCCATCAGGCAGCATGCAGCATGCACCACTCGCTAACCCAGCAATGAGGCAACAATTATGCTATGCACTTGCTGATGACCCACACTATCTCACACACCCCTCTTCTCCACTCTTTCTCTCTTTCTCTCTCCCGCTCATATTTTCGCTATACCTAGATATGTCTCTGTTTCCCCTTTGGCATCGCCTCCCACTTTCCCTTTCATTCTGCCGCCTCGAGCGCATGGCGACGCCTCGTGGGTTTCTGGTTAGGTGAGCATAACTAATCTAATCGCTAGAGCTAACTAAATCTGCCCCTGCCCCCACACACCCGACCCTTCCCATCCCCCCCTGCCTATTCAGAGCCCTTTGCCTGTTCGTTGCCCCTGCAACATTGGATTTGGTCTTTGGTTAATTCGGTTTATTGATTTAATGAAAGAAGAAAAAAACTACCGAAACTACATGCATTTGTTGCTCTCATCGTTATCATTATCAATCTTATTATCATTATCAATATCATTATTATCTTTTAATTATAATTGTGAATAATTGTATGTAGAGTATTGGGGAAATACAGACAGACAGATATTCCTTGGCTTTAATTTATTAAAAATTTTAATTTTATTAATTAAAAGTTTTTTTTGCTTTTTTAAGTTTAATTGTACTTCATTTTTCAATTTTTTCAAGTCGAATCGAAAATATTTCAAATTTCAAACTATTTTTTTTATTTTTACAATATTTTCCCCAACATTCTAGCTGAAAGTCTTCCCATATTCATTTAATCAGTGAATTATTTAATAATTCAGTCAGTTAGTCGGTTGGTCAATCATTAACTCAGTCAGTCCACAAATCTATGAATCAATCAATCAGAAAGTTTGTCAATCAATAATTCAATCATTAGTCCGTCACTTTGTCAACTTATTAGTCATTCAACTTACTAGTCAATCAGTTAATATATTAATCGGTCAATCATGCACGCAATCAATCAATAAATCTGCTAGTCAATCAGTCAATCAGCTAGTGAAATTAATTAGTCAATCAATTTATTATTTCTTCAGTTAATCAGCTAATCAGTTAATCAAACCATCAGTCAATCAATCAATCAAACAATAATTCAATCAGTGATTGTGATTAACGCTTGCGAGTCATATTTTTCATTTTTCCAAACAATCAGTGCGAACAACCGCAATAAAATCAACATATGTATGTACATTTATATTTACATATGTGTACACATACACATTCTCATACATACATACATATTTGTATACATACACATGTATATTATATTCATGTATAATCCTGTGGATCTTGAGCTTAACGTGGCACAGGCACAAATGATGTTGCAAGTGCATGATAATTAAATGGATTAGCCGAGAGACTGGCCAAGTTGGCCAGTTGAGTGACTGACTGAATGATTAACTGAATGGCTGAATGTGTGAGTGAATGTGTGAGTGAATGTGCGAGTGAGTGCGAGTGACTACCCGCTGGTTTTTGGCCAGGCTTTAAGCTAATGACAACATAATTACTTTGCAAATCGGTGCATGAAATGTGGTCCGGGATCTTTTTAATTGCGGCCAAAGTCAGTTTAAATTGGCCAACATTCAACGTTCAACATTCAACATTCAACGTTCAACATTCAACATTCAACATGCGGCTGGCAACAAATGTTGCCAACTGTGAATGTTGCCGCCTACGCGCCAACATGCGTACAGCAACAACAACATCGCGGCCCAGTTAACAGTAATTGCTGGCGCGTCGTGTTTTTGGACCACCAATGGATTGATTAACTACGTGTTCGATATTTCTCCATACCCCCCCCAGCCAATCCTCCCTCCCTCCCTCCATCACAGCAGCTGCCCTGCGTGGCGCAACCGCCCCCCTGGCCACAGAGCCGACATCTCTGTATGTCACTTGGTATTGATGATGTGGCCTGGCCGGAGCAGCTTTTGGCTTTTGAGGCTCGGGTCCAAATCAAATTTACTATAATGACCACTCAAATGGACAGCGTAATGGGCCATGTGGCGCAAGTGGGTGGAGTGAGGGGTTGGCAGGGGGTAGGTGGCGGGGGGAGAGAGCAAAACAGAACGACAAAGAGAAAGGCGAACGTGGCGCAAGCCGGAGACGCCGGCAAGTGGGCGATGCCCCTAGCACAGCCACACAAACCCACAGGCCGAAACGGAGGCTAACTAATGGCATACTCCAATGGCCTGGCCTGGCCTGTCCTGGTCCTGTTTCACATTGGCATGTGAATGTGCGGGGGAGGCACATGCTGTCAGGGTGAGCGACGACTGGCTGATAGCACCGCCAGGTGGAGCACCTGATTACAAACTGAAACTGAAACTGAAACTGAGCACAAAATTATTTATAAATTCGGAAATTTCGAAATTCGGAAATTCGGAAATTTAAAAATTCGGAATGCCAATCCAACAAATGAAGCAACTGCATCTGCCCATCCCGCGGGTGCAGCTGAGCATGAGATTCAACTCTCTGTTTGTGATTCTGTTTCCAAGTGTGATTATTTTATATTGTTAATATGTACTTATTAATTTAAATAATTAAATAGAGTTTTTAATTTTAATTAAACGTCCAGCAAAATTTACTTTTTAAATTATTTATTTATTTCTCTTTTTCGACTCAGAACAGTTGTATTGTATTTAAAGAATAATATAAAGTGCAAAAGTTATTGGAATTTTAATTTTAAATAATTAACATTTAAAATATATTTAAAATTAATAATTCAATTTAATTTAATATGATTTTAAATATATCTTTTTAATTTAGTCTATTGGTTTAGAAAGGATAGTATATAAAATTCAATAAAATTGTTAATAATATTAAATCGTATGTCTAACATATATATAAATTTTTATAAAATAAAATTTATTATATTTTTTTTTATTTCTATTTTATCCAAAGAATGTATTTATTTTCATATTAAGGTGTAAGTCGAATTAAGTTTTTGTTTTTTTTTTTGTCTCATTATTATTAATCAATTAAATCGATCTTATTTTGCATTTAATAATAACTTAAGCACAAACTTTGTATATACATACATACAAACATACATACATAAATAGTTAGCGTGTTGCGAACATGTCATAGAGGGCGCCTCTGTGCTACTTCAGTGGTCGCCTGCCAACTTATCCGAAATGCTTGAGGCCTGAGCTCATCTGATTGGCATTTTGGCATTTTCGGCTGCCGTTCCTTGAATATTTCGCACCTTTGCCTCGCTCGAAAGGGGGAACGCACGGAACACGCACATGTTGCATGGTCCGAGAGGCGGCGGTGTTGCACGTTGCGATTAAGGGCAACAGGTTGGGCTGGCCTTTGCCTTTGCCGTTGCCTTTGCCGTTGCCGTTGCCGCTGCCTTTGTCTTTGTCTTTGCCTTTGGGGGCAATGAGCGCGATGCGACGACTTAATTGAAAGTTGCACAAACGGACAGGCAGGCAGCTGCCTATCAGCGCCACGTGCTCAATTAATGCCACCGATTTGCCATAACTGTAAAACCGTAAATCGTCTTTATCTCCTGTTGCGCTTCTACCCTCCAGCAGCTGTTCAGCTGTCGCTGTGCCCCTTTGCAACACGGGCCACTCTCTCTCTCTCTCTCTCTCTCTCTCTTTCTCTCTCCCTCTCTCTTATGTAGCTGCATCTGCGGCAGCAGCAACAAAATGCAAATCAAGAAATTTGCTTATCCCACGCATCGGCTTTGCCGTTGGCAATCCCATTCCCGTACCTGTACACACTACATTCATATATATTCATATTCATACTCATACTCATATCGCTACATACATACATACATACATACATACATACATGTGTCTGTAAGTATGCATATCCATGGTAACATGAATGAAGCACAAGAGAAGCAGTACTCATAACGCTACACAAACAAATACAGATACGCATGGCCATACTCACACCTGTACACACACTCATACTTATACTCACACTCACACTCACACTCATACTCATACGCATACTCATACCATGTGCAACAGGTGGCGCGCGATCGCTGCGTGCGTCTTTTGCATATTAAAAATTTGTTTGGGGATCAACGTTGGTTGCGGCTTCAAGCTGATGTCGGCCTCCAGCTGCATGTGCCTTTGCTTGCGGCACAACGTTGCACGTTGCCATAAGGCACAATGGGTGGTAAATTGAAGCTTTCAACTCAGTCGTTGCTGTTGCTCCGGCTCTTGCTCCAGCTCTTGCTCTTGCTGTTCCTTTTGCAAATCTTTTCATTGCCCGATGTTTTGACAATCTGCGCGGTTTTAATTGGAGCGCTGTCATTAAAGGCACGCAATTAAAAGAAAAAAAATATTGTTTATATAAAATGAATAATAAACAATCAACAACAACAACAACAATAACCAACAACAACAACCACGGCACACAAACTGTTTACATTTGCATGTGTACGCGTATTACAAGCTAACATATTTATATGTCCATTATTTTAGTCTAGATTATACGATTTCCTGTAAAAATATTTATTTGTAAATAATTATTTAAAACTGTTGGATATTGAAGATGTCATGATTAGCCAACAATTTGTTTAACTTTTTTTCTGTTACTATTTTTTATTCCAATTCAAATATGCATTTCGAGTTTTTATTCAATTTCCCAGCACATCCAAAGTTTTTACTTTGGACTCACATGGAGTTTGTTATCGTACAGATACTCAAAGTAGCCTATGACGAGGGATGATAAGCGAGTAACGAGTGACGAGTGACGAGTGACGAGAGACGTGTGACGAGTTGCGAAAGCGGCGAGTGACGAGAGTAGAGTTGTGACTGGAGAGAGTTAAGCCTCAAGTAGCGAGTGGAGTAAGTTGTGTGACGAGTGGCGAGTGACGAAATTCATCTTACCAGAAACGAGAATTAAATGAACGAAGACCAGCGAGTACGGACCGATAAGTGCTGAGAGTTAAGTGATGAATTGCAAATGAACGAGTGGCGAGAGTTAAAAGTCGAAAAGCGAGTGGAGTAAGTTGTGTGACGAGTGGCGAGTGACGAGATTCGTTTGACCAGTAACGAGAACTGAACGCTAAGTGGCGAGTACTCAGAGTCGAGTGGCGATTAACGAGAGAAAAGCGTGAGTTACATTTGAGACGAGCGGCGATCGAAAGTCTGCATTTCAGTTTGGGTTCAAAGTGGAAGAACAAGCTAAACGCGACTTGAAGTTCCATTGCCAGACGGTTTATTTCATTTCGAGGGGAATAAAATATGCTGCAATATTTAGATACCGGACCAGAACGGAACGGAAGGGAATGGAACGGACGGGGCCATGCTCGAAATGCCTTAATAATTAATTTCCAGAGCGCTGGTCCTTGGGTGCTTTGGTCCTTTGGTTTGTTGGCTCTCTGAGGTGGGCCATGTTTTCCATTTTGTGGGCGATGGCGGGATCGGGGACTCGACGGGTGTTTGGTGGTGCTTGGCTTGAATCGCGTTTGGTTGCCTTGTAAACATGACCGGCGACATCCGTTTGAGATTTGAATCTTGTGGCTGGCTGATTAGCCCCACTTAGTGGAACGGTATTAGGCCACTTGACAAAATTAAAGGGATTGCGGCTGAGCGAGTTGGCTCACCCCATTGCCGTTAGACTGGTACCCTGGTGGACTGTTGGGGTGGTGCGGTGATGGGGTGATGGGGTGGTTCAGTGGTTCACTGTTTCGGTGGTCCGTTGGGTTAATGCAATGGCGACAGCTGCTAAGACGTGCAAATAAACAAAATTCCAACCAAAATATAATCCGGAAGCATGGACATAATGACAAACAGGCGAAACTCGAGACGTAGTCCTTTACGGATTCAGAATTGGAGAAGGAGATGGAGACGGAGACGGAGACAAAAACAAAGACAGAGACAGAGACAGACACAGAGACGTAAACGTAGACGATGTCCCAGACGCGACAGACAAACAAATGTCGCGCTCAACTCAACTCAACTCCACTCCCCCCTGTTCTGTTCCTGTTCCTGTTCCTTTGTATTTTTGGCTTGGTTCAGTTCTGTTTTGTTTTGTTCGGTTTTATTTTGTTTTGTTTTGTTCGGTTTGGTTCGGTTCGGTTCAGTTTGGTTTTTGTTCTCTTTTTGCATTGCTTTATTTTATTTCATTTTGTGCGGCCAAAAAGGAAAAGGATTATAAAATACGGCAAAAACTGTGACTGTTGCTATTATTCTGAACTCTCATCGTATGTGTGTGTGTGTGTGTCTATATATATGTGTGTGTAGTGTGTGTGTGTATGTATGTTTGCGTGTATGTTGTGTACCGACGGTGTACCATTGTGTACCATTTACTCCGCTTGGATGCGGGTCCTGTTAACGAATACCCCGCAGACAAACACCATATTAGGGTATGCTCGACTATACCCTACACCTTGTTCGTGTGACTTGACTATAAGCTGAAAATATTATAATTGTTATATGGAAAAGTAACATTTGATTGGCGATCAATTGGGATACAGGGTATATGCTAGTCATGCCAATAGTGGCAAATTGTCTATTATGTTGTCCTCTGACCGTGGCTCACAAATACATGTAATCCTCGCATTTTACCAAAAAACAAAAACACAAGCAAAAGAAATGAAAAAGCAAACAGAAAATAAATATTATAAAAAAAGGAAGAAGAAAAAAAAACTATAAAATGTTTGTACTTTAAATGACATTCCGCCGTAAATGTCACGTTTATAGCCGGCACACAGCAATAAATACTGCGTGGTAATATTCCACCCGTATCGTACATACTTTGGGCAGGATACTCCCAAAAATATCGAAATCAAATATTGGATGTATATGGTATGTTGCCAAAGTCATTCTACCCGTATAGTTACATAGCAAACGTCCTTATTCGTCGTGAAGACACTCGATAGGATATTTTGGGGGAAAAAATAAAGTTTGCTAATCAACGAATTTCGAATTTAAATAAAATATTAAGTTGTTTAATAATTATTATAAATAAATGGCTAAAACAATAAATTCATCTCGAGAGATGAGATGACACAATTGATTTTTGAAATCAAAATAAAGTTCATACTCCTGGGAGAAGAGCTCGATTTATTCAACTCCATGTACAGATAAATATATTTATATATATATTATTATTATTATTCGAAAATAACAACATTTTTTGAAAATATTTTTTTTTTATTTTACTAATTCTCGATCAACATAGAAAACTTAAAATTGGATATTTAAAATTCTTTTTTTGTTTACGAAAATTCACTAATATTTTGAGATTTGAAATCTTTATTTTGGGCTACATTTTATTCAGGGATTAGGTGTTCATTTCCAACTACGACTCCTTGGACTGTAGACTGGAGTGGATTGGATTGGATTGGATGGGAGTGGATTGATTGGGTCATTTGGATTATCATTATAAAATACAAACGAGTTGATTGGAGTTAGAGCCCTTTTTGAGTTGGAGCCGTGCCAATGTCATGGGATTAGATCAAGCGCCTGGCAACCACAGCAAGAACGAAAACAATCGCATTAGGGTGGAGCAGCAACAGCAACAGTAGCAGGAGCAGAGCAAGAAGAAGAATAAGATGCAGAAGAAGAGGAAGCAAAGGAAGAGTTGAGATCTGCAGGCCACATATCAGCGGCACTTCATCTTGATTGACATGCGCATTCAGCGCGTTGACATAATGATGGACAGACTTTGAGCAGCGAATGTGCTGGCACTGGCACTGGCACAGGCACAGGCACAGGCGCAGGCGCAGCATGCGACATGCAACATGCAACAACAAAGCGTGACAACATTGCCGCTGGCAATGCGTTTTTGTTTCGTTGCTGCTGCTTCTGCATCAGACTGTGATGTGACCGCTGCTGCTAAGCAAGCACATCGCGATAGCAGGGAACCTCAAGGAACTTGGACATGGACATGGACATATGGATGTGGTGATTGTGAGGTGGGGGGTGGCGGGTGGGGGGTGGAGCATTGCAGCAGACACTTGTGGCATGCAAATCACAGGCGCTTTTCATATGCGTAATGAGAGAGTTTCACATTAATGAAGTCTGAAACGAAACAAAAGGAAACAAAAGGAAACAAAACGAAATGAAACGAAACGAAATCAAAAATGGATTTGCCCGGCAATTGCAATGATTCCATCGATTCTATCGATTCCATCGATTCCAGCGATGAAGCGCCGCTGATGCGTCCTTTAAGATTTCCACCTTAATACCAAATGTGAAATTTTTCAATAACAATTTTCATTGTTGGTGCCACATCTCGTCGTTGTTGTTGCAGTTGCAGTTGCAGTTACAGTTGTTGTTGTTGTTGTTGTTGCTGCTGCTGGCGGCGGCGTTGCCGTCACTCAGTCGGGGCACGATCTGGGGATTCGATGTGCTATCTGGACATAAATAGACGCCAATTAAATGCTTGATGGCCATGTTTTGTGCCCAGCTCCTTCACAGAGAGAAAAAAAGGGAGAAAACAAGATAGAGAGAGCGAGCGAGCGAGAGAGAGAGAGAGAGAGAGGGCGAGGGAGAGGGAGAAAGTCAAGTGAACATGCTGAGCAAAAAATAATAACAACAAAAATATATAATAATAATTGTGATAATAATGATAATCATAATGATGATAAGAAAGTTAAATGGGGGTAACAAACGGAAGTATTTTTTTTTTATCATTTATTGTATATAAAAAAAATACACATACATACATACAAACACACACACACACACATACACACAGACTAATATGACACAGAAATGCTGCAGAAACCAGTTTGTCAGTTGTTTGCGTTGTTGTTGTTGTTGCTGTTGTTGTTTTTGCTGCTGTTGTTGTTGCTGTTGCACTTGCAACTAAACTTTGCGAGACATAACGGCGTCTGGCAGAAATGAGCAGCCTTCGGGACGAGGCACTAAGATGTCGCCGTCTTGACATTGCCTGAATTAAAAAAAAAAACAACAACAACAACATCAAGCGAATTGTATTGCGGTCCCCTCCAATTGCGGCCCCCCCCCCCACCCTCCCTTAACCCATCGCTTTTATCGTTAGAGCTGCCAATCGCATTCCCATTCCCATTACCGTTAGACTGTTAGAATTTTTTTTTGTTGCAATTCAGGGCTTAAAAGAAGGCGTATGTATATACACATAACACACATGAATACCCTGTAAATAGAAAAAGGTAATAAAAAAACAAGTTGAAGAAAGCTTTGCAAATAGGATACAAATACAATAGAATATACAGGGTATATGAATTTATAATGATTTAGATGAAGATTAACAATAATTTTTTAATGTTACTTTTGTTAATTTAATTTTTAAATTAAATTTGATATTTAATAATATTTATACATTAATTATTAATTATTATTATTTTTGTGATTTTGTTGTTGTTGCAGCCATTTTTCCAGCCCAAAATGTGAAACCTGCCGCAACTTTTCCATCGACCTCAACCTACAACCGGGTGAAGAGAGGGAGAGGGAGAAACGAGAATCAGTCAACATTAATTGCAAGTTGAGAAATTGAAAATTAAGAACTAAAAATTGAGAATTGAGAACCGAGAATTGAGAACTGAGAACTGAGAACTATCTATGCCACAAGTGGAACCTATTGTTGTTGCACCAGTTGCAGCAGTTTTCATTGTTTTCGCCCCTCATTGTTTTACTTTGATAGGACTAGGAGGGGGTGAGGGGCATTTGGAATGAGGAGCATTTATCTTAATCAACTTATTTTTCTACTTGTATTTATAATCAATTAATATATTGAACTGTATTATCTGAAGTTATTACTATATATATTATATTATTTTATTTTTGATCTGTGTATATACCCATCTTTTGCATTATCTATCTATCTATAATAATCCAATTCGTATGTATCTAACTATTTATCTAGCCTATGCAACTATTTATATTCAAATTTATCTGTATCTGTGTATTTAATGTAGTGCATATATTTTTGTATCTCGATCTGCCTAGCTATCTATCAATCTATTTATCTATTTATCTCCTTTGAACTATCTCTATCGGCCTATCGGCCTATCGATCTGTCTATGTATCTCAGCCTATTTATCTATCTATCTATCTATCTAGCTATCTAGCTATCTATCTATCTATCTATCTATCTTTCTATCTTTCTATCTTTCTATCTTTCTATCTTTCTATCTTTCTATCTTTCTATCTCTCTATCTTTCTATCTTTCTATCTATCTATATATCTATATATCTATATATCTCTATTTATTTATCTCTATCTGTCTATCCATCTATCTATGTATCTCTTTCAATCTATAGTATACCTCTTTATCTATATCCATATATCTTTGCATCTATCTCTCTTTCTCTGCATCTACCTCTTTCTATAATTGTTTTTATTGAGAAAATCGTATATTGTATATGAATTATACCAAAACACTTTTTTAATAATTTTTGAAGTTTAAAATTAATTTGATTTTCGTTTTGTAATATGTCTGCCAAATGTATGTTAAATGCATATGTATATGTTTAAAATGTATGCATGTGTGTTTTGTATGTAAGTAGTTTTTTCTTACAACGAGATTTACAGTTAATGCAGCTTATGGTCTACGGATTATGCAATATTTTCCCTTTTTATTTTTTCGTTTGTTTTTTTTTTTTTTGTTTTAACTTTCAGTTAGTCGACGACGATGATGATGATTCTGTGATTGTTAATACGGATGCGCATACGGATATTGATGTGGATACGAATATGGATACGGATATGGATGCGGATGCGGATATGGATGTGGATGCGGATACTAATGCGAATATCGTTGATAACGGCTTATGAATGTTCTCCAATTAGAGAGAACAAGCTCTTCACAGTTGTTGTCGTTGTTGTATGTAGCTTTGCTGTGCTTATCGAAATTGTATATCGATGGACCGGGCAAGCTGACCACCGTTGCCCCTCACCCCCCTCACCCCATAAACTTCCTCTCGCCCTCTTTCACCCTCCCATCCTCAAACGGCAGTGACCAACCATTCGGCAACCAAATCTTGTTTAATTAGAATTTTGCTGTGGTCGCACAGCGTTAAACCCAGCAGCGCCCCAACCTCTAGCCCCCTCCCTTTCAAGCAATCTAAGCTCTTAGCCGCTCTCTCTTCCGCACCCCTCCCCAGCCCCCCCGGACTTCCCCTCCATCGGTCACCATTCACCTTGTGATGCTTTTTCCAATTCAATTATTATGAAGACGGTTTGGTTTGGGTTTCTGTAGGGTCTGAACACTAGTTACCCATGGAGAGGATGGGGGAAGCGCTCAGGTTCCCAGTTCCCAGTTCCACGAGCAAAAAAAAGAGAGCGTATGTGCACACATATGCATATGTATGTGCATGTGTATGTGACAAAGAGCACAAAAAGTGGAAAAATAAATGCAGGAAAATGAAGTAAATGCCCGCGACATTGGCACATGTGAAGCATATTGGAAAATCATTCGGTCGCCATCTCGCTTGCACATGCTTTCTGTCTTGCTTGCGCGAAACATCCTTTTCATTTTTTCCCCCTTTTTTTTCCTGCTGCGGCTGCTGCTTCGGTTGTGGCTGCGGCTGCTGTTGCTGCTGCTGTTCCTGATTGAGACTTCAGTTTTGCAATCTATGGCAAATTGATGAACAGCACACACACATATATCTACACACACACACACACACACATATATATATATATATATATATATATATGCAAACACACACACATACAGTCAAAGTCACACACGCTGGAGTAATTAACGTGCATGCGGCGCACATAAGCCTCTCCCCCAATTCGGGGGAATCCCCTGCATCCGCCCCCATTGGGGCACATACATATGTCTGTATATATGTACATATGTATATGCATGTGCGTATGTATGTGGGTGTGTGTGTGTGTGAACGCGACGCATGCAAATCGCAGCGCGACGCTGACCGCGCATATGGGTGCACCACCCACCCCACTGTCGTGCAACCACGTTCGAACTGCTTGTCCTGCCGTTGGCTGCGATTGTGGCTGGTCAGCGTGTCCTGGTGCCATGTCCTTTCTTTGGCTGGTGCTGCTGTTGCTGTTGCTGCGTTTTTTTGCACGCTGCATTCGCCCTGCGATTGGTTGCGGCTTTGGCCATCGATGAGCCGACACCATGGACATGAACCTGAATATGGTACGTGTATATGCAATGTGTATATGACTCTGCCACACCGGCAGAGTGGCATTGGCTATGGTGGCACATTTTCGACATGGCCATCCTCCAATGCAAACGACAACTGCCAACTCGCGTCGCACATTCATCAAGCGATGCCACCACATGGGCTCTGCTGTCGCTCCCATGCGTTCAACATTAGCAACAGCAATAGCCACTGCAGCAGCAACAACAACAACAACAACAACATTAACAGCAAACACAACAACAACAACAACAACAAAAGTTTTCACATACACAAAGGGTTGGCGCTGCACTTTTTTTGGGCACCCTCCTGCAGTAAGGGTAGCCCCAAATAAACGCTGATAGGCTCAAGCCCAAAAACCCCAAAAACCCAAACCTTAAATTCAAAATCTTGACTCCGGAATCCTGTATCCGGAATCCCAGTTAGAGCCACTGCAGCGACGCTCGGAAACATAAAGCAATTCCACTCGATTGGAATATTGTTTCCGATTCCGATTTTATATTAAAGCTGAAGCCAAACTAAACTAAAGCTTTGGAAATGCCACAACAACAACAACAACAACGACAACAACACCAATAAACCAGTTCAAAGGAATAAAGAAGAAAAATAGAAAAAGAAAATAGAAAATGGAAAATAGAAAAAAAAATTGAAAAATATTATGAAAACATAGGCACGTTCAGGTCTGGAATTTAATTTTGATAAAGGTACGAAATATTGACGATACATCCATGGCTCCAGGCTGGGCAGAGGAGGATTTTGGGCGGATTCAAGTTGTCTGTCCTTCAAAACAAAAAAAATTGGAGAAAAAAATTAAACGAAATTATTAGCCTAAACCGAATAATCAAATACTCTAGAAGCTGCAGAAAAAAGTTTATATCTTAAATAGAAAATATATTTTTTTAAAATAAATATTCTATTTACAAAAGGAAAACTTTAATGTAAATATTAGTTAAAAAACAAATAATTTTATTATATTATTGTATTTATATTCAATTTGAAAATTTATTTAACTTTTAGGAGTGTAGTTTTTTTTTTTGTGTTGTTTATAGCGCATCATCTTGGCACGATGGATCCTTGGGGAAAATCATATTTTTATGGAGCCATCTGGAAAACAAAGAGACTTTTTTACGTTAACCAAATTTTTGCAAGCTTGAAGAATGGGCAGGAACAGGAGGAGCCACATATAAAGTAAAAGCAAATACGCTAAATACGTACATGTGTATGAAGTATGAGACAAACAGAGACGGCGATAGGGAGAGAGAGAGAAAGAGAGAGAGAGAGAGGGAGAGGGCCGTGGACAAAGCCGATGCCAGAAACGTCCGCATTCGCGTCTCTTTTTATTTGATTTTTTTTGTGTTTTGTCCAAGCAGAAAACACATAGAAGTGTACATACATATGCACACATATTGGAATAAGGACGCAGGAAAAGGAGCTGGAGTTGGAGCTGGAGCTGAAGCTGAAGTTGTTGTATCGGTTATGTGGGCAAATGTGGGCGCGTGGGTGTGTCCATCCTCTGTGAATATCCGTAAATGTCAGACGACATCACGCTTCAGTGGGCACACTGACGACACCGACAAGGATAATGAAGTTGATGATGATGATGATGATGATAATGATGATCATCACAATTATGATGATGATGATGATGATGGCAAGCGTTAGTGGCGCCTCCCATATGCCATGCTGACCAGAAAGAAGCCTGCACCGCCAGCTACTCGACTCGTGGTCGGGCTCTGCCTTTACCTGCAGCTGGCCACAAAATATTGGCGCAAACATTAACCATGGCTGGGCGGCAGGACATGGCCCGATGGTCCTGGCTACGGTTTGAATTATTTGAAACAATATCCTTTAAAAAAATGCGATACAATTTCAAACGATGCTCGCAAAAAAAAAAAAAATCAAAGCAGCCAAAAGTGGCTGAGTTAAAATGTTGGGTTTGAGTTAGAGAGCCAAGAATGAGCCTTGGTCTGATCCTTGTCCTGGTGCTGGCCATGGTGGTGCTGGTATGAGTTCTGGACTCTACGGAGTCTAGCTACTAGAGCTAGGGCCAGACAGGTGTTTGTCATTCAGTCAAAATCCGTAGGCTGGAGCAGCAAAGGAGCATCGTCTGCTACGCTCTTATCATCGAAAAGTGGCCAAAACCCGTTCGGGTTCGCATTCCCTGTGTGCGGGTGGGATGTGGATAAATAGGTATATGGGTATGTGTGTGTGCGAGTGTGTGTAAAATAATAAAAGCAATAGCAACAAGCACCGATGGAGATGGAGCTTAGGTAGGTGTCATATATGTATGTACATACATATGAGCACACAAACAACAATGTCATTGACCGCGACTTTCGAGCAAAGCAGCCGCATCCAGGTAGATAGACAGATGAACGGATGGACAAATGGACGGATGGACAGCCGGATAGACGGGCAGGTGGACAAGTGAAGCGCAGAAACAACAAAAGGCTTAAAAAACGAAAAAAAAAAAAAACCGGAAACCCAATATTATTTTTATGGTAAAATATTGCGAAAATTGCAAAATCACAGCATAGTCAATCGATTTTCAGGGAACATTTTCACATGAATGTGCCACAAATATTCACGATTCGCTTTGAATAAACATTGAATAAAAACTTTGTTCGCTTTTTTTTTGTATTCCAAATAAATCTTCCGTTGTTTTATCTATTAGTTGTATTTAATCCAATGTTTGTTAATTATCAAGCGATAAATTGGTGTTTTTTTTTCTTAAAGATTACATTGTTAAAATTAATTTTTGTTAAAGAAAATTTAAATTATCGCAACATATATAGATAAAGTTAAAATAATAATATTATATAATATATATATCGTACATTTTGTATTTCTTAAATTTAATTTAATTTTGTTTTTGTTATTGTTTTTTTTTTTATTGATTTATTTTGGTTTTTGTGCGGTGGAATTGTTAGCTGGAAGCCTTAGTTAAGATTCTTGAAACAATCTGGCTGCCACATCGAAGAGTGGCAGCTACTTATCAATATGTTGGCTGTGGCACTTCTTGGAAAGCCGCAGACGTCAGTCTCAGCTTCGTGCCTCTGGCAATGCCCACCCTCCCCCCT
Source organism: Mulgravea parasiatica (assembly GCA_037075045.1). Lineage (NCBI taxonomy): Eukaryota > Metazoa > Arthropoda > Insecta > Diptera > Drosophilidae > Mulgravea > Mulgravea parasiatica. The sequence continues at coordinate 61,092 of JBAMCR010000031.1, forward strand.
TCATCATGCACTACCCCCCCACCCCCCCCTGGCAAGTGCATTTCTAATAGCCATTCATTTTTCTTAGACGGCGTCAGATGGCGCAGCCCCAAAAGCGCAAGTTGCACAATCAATTTGCAGCTTGGCAAACAGGCGACAAAACTGACAGCCACGGGAATGTGTACGGAGTGTGATGGTATGGATGAATGACAGAAGGGAGCGGAAAGCGGGGTGCAGAGTGCGGAGAGGAGAGGGAGTGATACAGAGATAGGGGAATGCCCAAGGGGAATGTGCAACGTGCAGGCGTTACTTGAGCACAAGTTTTTGGATGCGGCCAACCAATGAAATGGCTCAATCAATTAGAACCTGTCATAATGCGTCTTCTTGCAACACAGCATCAGCAACAACAAAAACAACAAAAACAATAACAACAACAGCAACAACAAAAACAACAACTTGAGCTACACACAAGAAATGCAAGGAACGTAAGAAAGAGAGCTTTATCATGGCTTGCCATGGCATTTGGCGGTGCATTCTACATATTGTGCATGTTGCTGCAACATCAATAAGAAGAAGCTGGCAACATGCGTGCCTCACTTGCCTGCCTCATATCTTATGTGATGAAATTTATGCTTAATTAAAAGCGACACAACGCGACTCTGCGACGCACAACGCGTTCTTGCCATATGTGTTGCCATTGGCATTGTTGTTGTTGTTGTTGTTGTCGCTGTTGTCGTTGTTGTTGTTGTTGTTGCCACAGATAAGAGCTGAAGTAGTGACCAAATGGCACACAGAATTCCCTCACTTGGCTGACAATTAATGCGCTTTTGAAACGCACAGATCGACAACGACTGAAGATGAGTGGTATCCCCCCTCTCCACTCTACACTCTTCACTTATCTCTCTCGCTCTCTTTCTCTCTCACTCTCGCGCTCTGTGCCTTTCTCATACTTGCCACATGAGAAGTTGACTTGAGACTTGGGCTCTCTAATTCAATTAAATGAAAAAAAAAACCGCACGCATGTTGTGCCCCAATCCCAGACATCCTCGGCGGATGGACGATGGATGAACGTCTATGGTGGTGCAATGTGATGGCAGGAGCAGGAAGCCGAAAAGACGGGGATAAGGAGTCGGGCATCGGCCATCGGGTATCGGGTATCGGGTATCGGGTATCGCGTATCGAGAGCTGCAGGCAGCGTGGCATGCAGAGAAAGGCTGCTGCTGCTGCTGCTGTTGCTGCAGCACGTTGCCAACTTTTGCACTCATTAGTCTCCCACAACGTGAATTAAGATAATCTGCGGCGCGACGACAACGTTGACTGCGAGTTCCACTTGGATTTGGATTTGGAGTTGAAGTTGAAGTTGAAGCTGAAGCTGAAGGTGCAGTTGAAGTTAACAGCTAACAGCTTGCAGCTTGCAGCTTGCAGCTTGCAACTTGCAACTTGCCACTTACTGTTGCTGCTTTGGCGGTGGAGTTGGAGCTTTGCTTGAAATTGGACTGCGAGTTGGGCGCTTGTTGTGCAAATGAATTGTTGCTGATTTCGTTTGAACGATTAGCGCCATGAGCATGCCAGCCCCCCACCCCTCACAGACACACACACACACACACACACACACACATACACACATTTATATATACTGTAAATATATCCGTTCTGCCTTTCCTCCCCCTTCCGCCTGGCAATGCAAATGCAAATGGCCCCTGCCATGCATTGCAATTAGACTAATTGCATGGGTCGCCCAGTTGCAGCGTAGGCATTGACCCACCCCCACCCCCATTCCCACCCCCACCACCATTCCCACCGCCTCCTTCATCCTACTCACCACTTTTGCCAATGTGTGTGGCCTTCCCCCCTTCACCACGACCTTCCCTTTACATACACACACATATGCTATCTATGTTATGCACATTGCGCATACGCACTGTGTGCGCACAGCTGAGCCTATTGCATTTTATGCCTGCAGATTGGCCAGTCAGAAGAGTAACAGTCACACCCCTCCCCCCTCCACCCTTTCGTCAGTGCACCAAACCCTCTGGGGCAGACAAAAAAGCAGCAATCCTGCACCCTTGCACCTCTGCCACTTGTATGGAATGTCAATACTAAAAACCTGTGGCAGGTGCCCAACTGGGGTGCATGGGGTGCATGGGGTGCATGGGGTGCATGGGGTACATGGGGTGCATGGGGTGCATGGGGTGCATGGGGTGCATAGGGTGGCTGGGGTGCCATACGGACTTAGACGGAACCGTTGCAGCAAAGAGCAACGCCTACACAGAGACACCCACAACGGCCACAGCTAATCCATATTCACACACATACTCACTCACATTTGCAATCGCAATCGCATTCACACACACACACACTGACACAGATACATATATAGGCACACAGACACATTTCTATACACATTCACGAGCTGAATATACTCTAAACAGTTGGCATGGTGAATGCTTCAAGCGCTTTGTTCGAGTGCATAATAAAATGCATCTGAATTATTTATTATTAATTATTATTATTATTTATTATTATTATTTATTATTATTTTTAGACGTTCAACATATTTATTTAATTTTATTGTGTAATAACAAATCAATAAGAAATTATAAGTATAAATTAATACAAAAAAAAAAAAATAACTACAAGTAATAAATTTAGTTATTGCATTTTATATTTATTATAGACAAATTAAATATAAGTGATAAGCCCGGATCAGCACAGGGTTAGCTCATGTCCCTGATAAATAAAGATATACATTAAGATGAAATAACATTTTTATACTAAATATAAATAGTACAAAATAAGGCTAAACAAAAAAATAATAAAATATAATTAAATGTTAACAATTTGAATAAAATCATAATACGCGCTTAGCTATAAATTAAGTATGGAAAATTTTCTTTAATTCAAATAAATTTTATTCAGGACAATGAAAAATTGAACTTTAATTTGAATGATAATTTTTACAATGCATTCGATTTCTTTTCTTCCATTTTTTTCTTTTCTTCTTCCTTTTTGTTTTTGGAAAATGTGTTGGAAATCTTTTTAAATAAATGCCAATAATTGTTAACTGTTTTTGTTTATTTATTTTTAAGTTTTTATTTGTATATTCTTAGGAAAAATAAATCATTGCAGAGTATTTGCTATTCGTTGTACAATATGATATTCTGACTATTTGCAGGTTTCGAATTTTTCTATTTATTGTTTTTCTTTATTTCATTTTTGTTGTTTTTTGTTTTGTTTTTGTTAGTGTAGTTTTTTTTAGAGAGTCATCAGAAGCAACAACAACAACAACAACAACAACAATAGCGACACCCAAAACTGTTGTCCAGGCATCAAATGGCAGTTACAACAAAAGCAACAACAAAGCCAACAGCGACTGCAGCGCTGCATGTGTGTGTGTGTGTGTGTGTGTGTGTGTGTGTGTGTTTGTTTGTGTGTGTGTAGCCTGACCAACCAGGAGCTGGAGCTGGGCCAGAAGCAACAAACAGAACTGGTGCTGGTGCTGGAGATGGAGCAGGAGATGGAACTGTGCCTGGGTTGCCTGTGCCAGATGATTAATCGAATTAGTTTTTCTTTTTTGCGCTTTCACTTTGCGCTCCTTTCATTTACATTTTCTTTTGCACTTGGCTACACGTTGTGTAGTTTGTTGCATATTTTTGTGCGCATCAGGATGTGAATGAGAAGGACACAGCAAGAGAGATGGAGATAGGGAAAGAGAAAGAGAAAGCCTGTGTAGACTGGAGTACAGAGTATGTGTTAAGAGAGAGAGAGAGAGAGAGAGAGAGAGGGAGAGAGAGAGAGAGAAAGTAATAATGGAGTGTGGGGGAGGGAGCTATTGAGGCAGTGTATATGCGTGTGTGTGTGTGTGTGTGTGTGTGAATGGGAGGCAGAGGCAGAAACAGAATGAGATAGACGGGCAGACAGACAAGTGAAGTGAAGTGGCAGCTGACCAACTGCGTCCGCTTTGGATTTTTGGCAATGCCTGGACCCACGTGCCCACCGTTACCACACCCCCTTACATCCTCATGCCCCTCTCCACCCCCCCGCCAACCTGTGCTGTAGCCTGGTGGCTCGTTGTCTTGGCCATCGTGCTGGCATTCATCCTGGCCAAAACGTCGTTAGCATGCAAAGGGCACAACAACAAAAAATTGCAACACACAAAAATAAAAAAGTACAAAAAAAATGAAAGAAACAAAACAGAAATAAAAATAAAAGTGGAAAAGAAGAGAGAATGAGAGGAGCAAAAAATTTCGCATTTTGTCTGATGAAATGAAAGCCTCGTCCTGGATGCCAAATGGGCTAGGCAGGATGTGTGTGTGTGTGTGTGTGTGTGTGTATGTTTGTGTGTTTGAGTGTCTGTGTGTTGGATTGTGTATTGGGTGCGCAATAACTGCAAATTGCATGGGCGGCTCTAAGGCAATTTTTTGCTTTCTGTTGCTGTTGTTGTCTGTGGCATTTCATTTGATTTGCGCGTTGACGTTGTTGTTGTTGTTTTATGTGCAAAACGCAATAAGAGCATCAAAGTGCAACAGAGACACACACACACACACACACACACACACACACTCACACTCATACATGTAAGTTTTTCATTGTTCTTTTTTTTCCTTCTGTTTTTCTATTTCATTTTCATTTGCCTTTTATACGTTGTCTTTGGCTCGCTTGCCATTTTCAGCGAATGATTGTTGCATAAACGTCGTCTTTCTATTGTTGTTGCAACACTTGTGTGTGTCTGTGTGATGTGTGTGTGTGTGTGTATCTGCGTTTGTATGTTTGCCATTCATTTGCCGCCCCGCTGTGCACTTTGTGCACTCCTTCGAATGGTAGCAGCAACCGGCAGATCTCCTCCAGCCGCTGGTCAATTGCCATTGGTGGGCTTAGGCGCACGGGTGGTATGAGTAATATGGCAGGACTAGAGATAGAAATTGAAAATACCCAAGCAACAGCTACACAAATGCACATGCAATACATTCAAATGGCACTCGCTGCCATTTTGGGTATTCAATCCAACCCATAAAACATTCAAATAATTGCATTGCCAGTGGCAAATGAATGCCAATCATTTCGCCCGATGACTACATTAAATTATCGTCCATCGATTAAATGTTGCATCAAAAAATTATTTTCATAAATCATTAATAAATAAAAAAAATAATTTGTTAAATAAATAAATTAATTAATAAATTAATTATGGATGGAATATTTGTTTGTACAAACTTAAATTTAAAATCAATCAAGAAATCAAATTTAATTTTCAGATTTGCTGTTGATTTAACTGTTAACTGTTAATTTAACAGACGTTTGTTGTTATTATTATTGTTATTATTATTATTATTATTATTATTATTGTTGTTGTTGTTGTTGTTTCTGTTTACTTAGCAATCTCTTGTTATTCACAAATTTTGAATGATTATGAAAAACTCCTCGTTTTCCACACTTTCTTCGCCAATTGCCTTTTCTCCTACCTCTCCTCTTTTCTCTCTCTCTCTCTCTCCTTTTGCGCCTGTTTGGCCAGGTATTCATTACATTTTCACAGAGATTCTTTCCCGTTATGCAGTTCACTTCTTATATAATAAGTGGGAAGCTGTCCTAAGCACTTGCTAAGGCCTGGCCCTTGGCCAGAACGCCCAGCACAAAAAGCCCTCACGCTACTTTTGGGTGACTAGTGGCAAGTGGCAAGTGGCAAGTGGAAGTGGCAACTGGCATGTAGCGTGTGGCGTGTGGCGTGTGGCAGTTGGATGATGTGAGAGAGGAGTAGGTGAAAGGACACGACAGCAAGTGGGGAAACGTGCTAAGCACTTCTCATGCAGCTAAGTAAGGATATTAATATGCGTCCTTGCGATGCAGTTTTGCCGGCGACCGACAGACGCATTACAACGCACACGCACACGCCACTCGCCCCCGCCCCCGCTTTTTCCCCCCCTGGCCAACAAAAGGAAGGCGAAGAAGTGGGCGCAGCTGCAGGCTTGGCCGCATAGTGGGGTGCTGGGGTGCTGGGGGTGGGGCAGAGGCAGTAAGAAACGAAATGGCCACTTTGCGTCGCGTGTGGCAAGCAAATGAAATTGCACTGAAAATGAAAATCTAACGCACAAAAAGTGGGGTAAACAAAATAACAAAAATAAATAAAAAGTAAAAAGAAAGGACGAGCAAAACAACAACAACAACAGCAGGGACTTGCATTATCCTTGAAACATAAAACGTGGTTGGGGGGTTGCTTTTTTTTATATATATATATATTTCTTTTTTTATTATTATTATTATTTTTCTTGTCTTTTTTTTATTTTTATTTTTTTTTTTGGGGGTTTTTACAAATGTAGAAATGTGCAATGCGAAGGAATGCAGAGCACCAAAACTCTAAGCTGCAAGAATACGAGAATGGAAGGATGCGTCGCCAGCCATATCGCATTTTTCCTTCATTTTCATCTTCGTTTTCGTCTTCGTTTTCATCGTCGTATTTCGTGTTTGTCTTCGTTTGGCTGTCGTCGTCTTATAAACATCATTCATTTTGGCCCCTTGTGCATGGGATTAAGGTTATTTCAAGGATGCTGCGACTCAACAACAACAACAACAGCAACAACAACAACAACAGCAGCAGCAAACTGCAACTGCATTCAACTGCAGCAACAACAACAACAACAACGAATGCTAGAATAGGGAAAAAATAAATATAAAAACAAAAACAAAAACCAAACCAACAACAACAACAAAAAAATAGAGGAAAAAAATTTCTACTTTTGCGCGTAAACATCATCAAAATTCATCAATCTCTGCCAAAAACTTGTGAAAAACTTGTGTTTTTTTTCAGTTTTCCTTTTTCCCCCCTTTTTTTTTGTTATTTAAAAAGAATTTTTTTTTTTTGTTTTGCAAAGAAGAGAGAGTTCAACGAATAGGAGAAGTAGCAAAAGGAGCGGCAATGGGAGCAGGAGGAGGAGGAGGGGTGGGGAGGAGATGGAGATTTGGGGACTGGGCTAGAGCTAGAGGTTCAAATTGTGGAGGAGCATGAGAAAAATGCCGGCATGGAAAAGCACAAAATGCCAGCGATTGCGTATGTGCGTGTGTATGTGTGTATGTGTGTGTGTGTGTGTGTGTGTGTGTGTGTGTATGTCAAGGAGCGAATCGCATAGGAAAATGCACAACGTTGGCGATGATGGCGACGGCAATGATGACAAGGACGAAGGCAATCGGCGTACATTTTGGTATTTGAGCGCAGCGACGCGTGCAGCACGCAGGACGACAAAGATCCTGCCAGCCCAGACTGATGAGCCTGGCTAAGGGCATGAGGCCGCATGATGATGCCGCCCACGCGCCTTTACATTTGCAAGGCTCCACTTACAACAACAACAACAACAATACCAACACCAACAACAACAGGAACAACAACAGGAACAACAAACACAACAACAATTTTTGTCCTGCTGCTGTGCAGTGCTTGCTTATTATTTTGACTGCGCCTTTGCCTGCGTCATCGTCCTCGTCCTCATCGTGGTGCTAGTTGTCATTCTCATCGTCCACCTCATCGTCATCATCTCCATCTCGTCGTCGTCATCGTCGTTGTTGTCGTCTTAGCGATAACCTCAATTTTTGGCACCCTGGCCAACAACATTGCCCTGCTCCTGCCACTGTATCTGCTCCTGCTCCTGTTCCGGCTTCAGTTGCTGCTCCTAGTGCATCCATTGGCGCCTTGGTCCTGCACAGATTTCATGGCAGCGCCTTGCATTTTTCTACATATTTTTTTTATATAATATACAGAACTCAATAAAATCACTAAGAGAGGGTATCATAAAGTTGTGCAAAATAGAAGGCAATGCCATAAAATATTTATATACCCGCATCCCTGATCGATATCAAATAACCGGGTCCATCAGCTTAAAGGATCTATTGGTCGTGTGCACTAATTTTCCCGAAGTACATTGATAATTAATAAAATTTAATTTAAAATTTGTTAATTTTATTTGTAAATTGTTTAAATTATTGTAATATTACTTGAATGTAGGGTATCCCGTAGTCGTGCTTATACCATCATATGATTCGCTGTGACTTGCTTTTATTTTTAAGTATATAATTTCCCTCCCTCCCCCCCCCACCACCCCTTCTCCGTTTCTCTTTTTGTGTTAGCCTGATAAAACTCTTTTCATTTTGTTCTTCCTTGTCGTCCTTGTGCGCGTCGTGCTTGCTTGTTTGTTTTTTTTTTTTAATTTTATTTTTGTTTTGTTTTTTTTTGGGTTTTTTTTGCTTTCTTTATTTCGTCAACCCTCGCACCCATGCACCCATGCATCCATACCCCCTCCCCCGCACCAGTGTTGGCCATGAAGCCTTAACGCTTTTAACAGTAATGACGAAAAAGTGTCAGCGTCCTCAAGGAAGGATAATAACAAGTATGGACAGGCGCAGCAGCTGGAGCAGGACAAAACGGTGTATGGTGTAATGGTTGGCGGGGAGGGTGGTGGTTATTGCCCGAGTGGCGAGGAGGGGGGGCAGAATTGGCAACGGCAACGGCAGTGGCAACGAGAACGACATTTTCCTCATTTTTGCGCCTGCTTCGGTTTATTTTTCGCTTTTCTTAACGTTTCTTCTCATTTCATTTTTTTTTTATTTTTATAGTTTTCTGTCTCTTTTTTTTTGTGTGTGTTTTTCTTTTCCTCCTTTTTTTTGTGCTAAAATGTCTTGGATTTTTCCACTTTTCTTTGTTGGTGGCAGCGACAACGAGTTGATGTTCTTAATTGATGAAGAAATTTGGGTTGTGATAAAAACGAGCAGCGAAAGCAAATGAAAACTAGTTGAAATAATGCTTCAGCCGTTAAGAGAGACCGACTACGAGATACCCTACAATCGTTAACAATTATGAAATTTGCAGCCATTCGTGATGTGATTAAATAAATCACATGAAACTCAACTCAAAAAGGTGCATCATGAATTTGTTGGTTCGTGCAGCATGTTGCATTCACTTGCAGAAAATCAGCATACCCCTCCTGATCACTTCGAATGGACTTAGGGTATATCTATATCTATATGAAGACTAGGACAGTGTACTTAAAATGGGTATGCTCGACTAGGGTGATTGATGACTTTGCGAGCACCAAAGGGACAACACTTGAACTAAACACACCCACACCCACTCACACACACCCACACACACACACACTCACACATATATCGAAACATCAAAACGATGAAAAAAAGAGATGACAAGATACCTGGACAATTGCAAGGACCCAGGACGAAGTGCATTGTCTGAGGTACCTTCGTTACCTGGTTGATAACTATTTCAGCTCCTCGAATCATCATTGGGACATCAATTGCAATTTCAAGCCGCTTTTCTTGGGATTTTCTTAAAAGGAAAAACTAAATAAATAATTTGTAAACTTGTTTTCAAACTTGATTTCAAAAGTTTCTCACAGAACTCATGATACCAAAGAAACAACAAAAATTTAGATTGTTCGTTAAGCTGGAGAATTAAAAAATTGTTGAGAAATAAAAATATCAACAAAACAAAAATAAATTTTATTATTAAATTTAGAAAAATAATTAAATGGGATTTTATTAATTATTTATTTATTATATTTAAAAATTATGCGAAATTCCTTTCCCCCTTTTGAGCCGGAGCTAAAGATAAATCCACCGATATTTTAGCGGCTTATCCCGACTATTTAGACAGCTGAGCTTTTAATTGTGAGCCACAAAATACCATATACCTGGCTATAACTCAGGTGGAATCAGTAAAAGCAACCGCAAATGTTATATATGTATATGGTATACATGTGTATATAGTGTATATGTATATGTGTGTGTGTGTTTGGTGTAATCTTCGCACTTTGCACGCCTTTTTGCAGTTTCAATTTCACACAAATTCAGCCTAATCTATGTAAATGCGATTAAACGCTTTCCTAAAAGAGCCACTCACTGCCTGAGAGGCAAGAGCGGACGGTGGGGGCAAAATGGTGTGGCAATGTGGCAATGTGGCAAACAGTCGACGACCCATCAAGTCGCCGCATCAGGTTTAATGGCCAAGCGTTAATGAACACGACCAGCATCGGATTTGGAGACGCAAGACTCAAGACTCATGACTCGAGACTCAGTCAGAGTTTGAGTACGAAAGCTGAATACGAATCCACGCGGCAATCGCTAGATGATGCAACAACAACAACAACATCGACAAAGGACACTTCATGCTGAACCTGAAACTGAACGTGAACCTGAAACGTGAACGTGAACCTGAACCTGACGCTCAAGCTCAAGCTCAAGCTCAATCTGAATCTGCCACTGAACCTTAACCGTTGCGTGGCCGCAGCGCTTGCCACACAGCGCTCTGTGGCATGGTCAATGAGCATGCGCATGCGCAACGCATGCGTCTTGTTTGATTTGAAGATTTCAAAGAAATGCTAACTGGAATACACAGATTCGGCTATGCATATGTATATGGTGCCATTGAGAGAGATCTTCCATATGGTAGACCATATCCTTGGCTGCCTCCCCAAAACTTAACAGATCTGCTGCTTCTTCTTCTTCTACTTCTACTTCTGCTGTTGCTGTGTTGTTGTTGCTGTTGCTGCTGCTGCTGCTGTTGCAACTGTTCCCCACAACTTAATTACACATTCGTCCAATTAAAGTGTGCAAAAAGCAATTCATCATCGCGAGCCGTTGCTCCGTTATTGCTGGCCAAGTTCTAACAGCAATTAAATGCGAGACGCCGCACTAGCCACAATTCCCACTGTCCCCACTGTCCCCACTGTCCCCACTGTCCCCACTATCCCCACTATCCAAATTGTCTCCGCAATGGCCACCAAATGCAACTGCAACTGCAACTGCCACTGCCACTGAAACTACAACTACAATTGCAATTGCAAATATATATGCATATACATATGTATGTATGCATATGATGTTGCTGAGAGTCCATGTCCAAGTCCAAGTCCAAGTCCGAGTCCGAGTTCGACTCGAGGTTGTCCACGCAGGTGCAACCGAGTTGCAGTTATCGTTTCACATGCAAGCAGCGCGTTAAATGGTCATATGGGTGTACACATATTGAAATGGCATCTTCAACAATTTGACGGCGCAGTTATTAAAATGAACTGGTCTTACCTCACTTCTCAGCCACTTCACTTCATTCCACTTCACTCCACTTCACTCCAGTCCATTCCATTCCATTCCATTCCACTTGAATCTATATCAATCTACACTGATCGGGCAGCTCGTCGAGCGTAGAGCGTGAGCCATAAAATTTACCGATATACATAAAGCAATTTGGGCTGTGGCAGTGGCAACTCAATCAATCGAACAACAGCGACAAGTGTTCACATTCACACTCACACACTCGCACACTCACACACTCGCACATACACATGCACATTCACACGGACGGCAGCTGCTAACCATGTTCCGGTTAGCCTCAACCAAGCCGGAAGGCCAATGAAAGGTGTGAAAGTGACTGAAATGCAACAAAAGCAACAAAAGCAACTTTCAGCAAAATTTTCCACTGTTGTTTTTGTTTTTGTTTTTTTTTTTATTATTGTTGTTGTTGTTGTTGTTTTGTTTTTGTTTTGCCATCTTACATTTATCGCAGCATAATAATTTATTCAGATAACAGCCCGAAGATACATTAAAATAATGCCTATAATACACATACATACATACATACCTATGTATGTGCATGCATACATACATTTAAATATTCATTGCTACAGTTCCCTCGACGTGAAAAGCTACGCGCCATTTTCTCGACTCTCTAACGGATTTTCTTTGCCTTTTCTTAAACAATGAACAATAATTAAAATAAACTTAAAATTTTTTTTGGAATTTATTTAATTATTTTTGAAATTTTCTTTTAATTTTTTTTAAGGCTGAATTAATTTTTTTGGAAAATGCAGTTGAAACATTTTCATTTTCTTGCATTTTGTTGCTTTCCAATGTTGCACATTTGTACATTTCCAAATAGTTTTTCTTGAAATTTATTTTCTTGAAATTTATTTTATTTTATTTATTTTTATTTTTTGTTGTTGTTGTTTTGTTGTCATTTGGCCAGGTTAAGGCTTGCATCACGTTGTGCTGTCCAGGGCCACCCACTCATTGGACGGCAATTAGGCGCAGTCTGGCGCCTTCAATGTTGCCACTTCGGCAACTTGGGTTGCAAAGGCGGAAGGACGCAGTCAGGCTCGCTAGCCTCAATCTCAATTGCCTAAGGAGCAGTTAGTGCACTAGGCCAGGCTAATTGCCAAAGCAAACAGAATCTCTCAGACTGTCATTAAATGGCCGTCAAGCACTTATGATTGAACAATCAAATACGCCCACAAATCAGAATGAAAACAAAAACATAAACAGAAACTGAAACAGAAAAAAGTAAAGCAAATGAACGCCCACGGCCCATAGGCCATGGCCAAAAGGCATGACAATGTGGCAGACGTTAGACGCACTTGCCGCTAATTACAGATGCAGATACATTTACCGGGTAAAACCCACAACATCCATTCTGTGGTGCGTTTAGGCTTGTTGTCTATTCATTAACTTAAACACAGGTTGCACACTGCATCAAACGTCGCCTGCAGTTGCAGTCCCAGTTGCAGTTGCAGTTGCAGTTGCAGATGCAACTGTTGCTTCCGCCTGTTGCAAATGCATTTATATATTTTTGAATGCAATGCGCAAGCGTAAACAACTTTATGTTGTTGTTGTTGATTTAATTGCGGCACCAACAACACACGCACCTCATCAACACACACACACACACACACACACACACACACATACACGCGCGCGCATTAAATTCTCTAGAAGAAGAAGAGAGAGAGTCTTGGCAAATAAGTTTGTGAGTTGGCCAAAGATTTCCGCTTGGATTGAGTTATTAATTATGTGTGTCCCATGCCCCTCAACCACCCCACCCCACCGTACTGCACCCCACCACACCACATCCCACCCCACTTGGGCGGGTGGCAACGCCCACGCTTCGCTGATTTTTGTACAGAGCCGAGACGCTCTGACTAAATTTGTCCAGGCTTGAGCCAGGCTTAAATGGATGTATGTGTATGTGTATGTGTATGTGTATGTGTATGTAAGCCAAAACATTGCGTTTACCAAAGTGAAGCCCAACCACTTTTGTTGTCGAGTGAGAAAAAAATTGCAATTTAATTATGATGATGAGAATGTTGAATGTTGAATGGTGTACGCGTTGTGCTGTATACGTATGTGTGTGTGTGTTGCACGTTGCACGTTGCAAGCTGTTGCATTTGAGTTACAGCTTGTTAAACAAAATATGGGAAACAAACGGCGGCACATTATGAGAGACACTCGCTGAAATTGGCTTTTAAATGATAGATTACTCTTGGCTTAAACAAAAATTAAGCTTTCAAAGCTTTGCAAATTGTTGTTTTCATTGTTACTATTGTTTTGAGGGAGCTTTTAATATTGAATTTAATTGTTTAAACAATGAATATGTTATTGGCAAAGTTTTTAATTTTTAATTTAATTGCTTTAGCTGCAAATATATATATATATTAAAAACCAACAGAAAAATAAAAAGAGCTGATGAAAATTAAAAAAATAATTTGCAATAGAAGCGATGATATATATATTAATTAAATTAAATATTTAAAATTGTATATTCCAATGTATTGTAATTAATTGATGAAGTTTTAAGCATTTATGTAACATTTATGAAAATGCAAATGCAAAAACAATAACAAACGAAACGAAAACTTTAATGAAATAATTCGCCATTTGCCATTTGCCATTGTTGCCTTATGCGATTCATGGTCAAGCACCTGGCTGCGGAATGAGGAGGAGAGAGAGGTGGAGGGGTGGGGGGGGTGATAAAAGAAGGACAGTTGGACGATAGCCAGCACAGGATCCCCCCCAGTTCCCATGTCAGTGCGTCATCTAATTTAACTTTTTCTATTACATTGCACATTGGCCCTGGTGCATTTGTCACGCCGGCAACGGGAGCAGATCCAACCCAACGTATCCTTGAAAGACACTGACAATTTATTATACCCTTACAGAGGGTATGCTCTACTTCTTCGCACCCTTTGCCACACCAATATATACATACACGCACACACATACATACATACAATATATATAGAAATTATTTCAGCAAATTCTAATTCTCGTTTTTATTAAATAAATTCTATTAAAATGTGAATAGTATATTGTGTATATTCTCTCAGTGTATTTCGATTTGAATAAAAGGTAAGTGTATATGCTCTTCGGTTTTTCTTTGTATTATATTTGAACATTTTTCTTTTATATATATATATATATTTTTTTTTGTTCATATCCCACGAACGCCATTTTAACGCTGCGTCATTTTGTGACATTTTCGCGTGGGCGCTGAACGTGCTAGTGGGGCGTGGCTGTATATGGTTGTGAAAACGATGTCGCGGTGCACAATACAGTGGGGTCCTAATGGTAAGGGTGGAGGAGGGGGGAGAACTAACCGTTTTAAGTTTGCTCTGCAGCTGGTTGCTTAACTTAACCAAACCCAACAAACGGGCACAAAACCGAACGGAACAGAACTTTTAACCCATTTCGCAAACAAACAAACAAATGGACAAATGGACAAATGGAAAAATAGACAAATGGACAAATAGCCCGAGAGACAGACAGACAGACAGACAAGAGGGCACAATTGGACGCTGGGGAGGATTGCGTAAATTAGGTCAAAATGTTGACCAACACGTTGCATTGAGGGACATGAAACAGCGTACGATAGTATCGCGTACAATAGTATCGTGTATCGCATATAAAGAGACATGTGTATGTGTATGTTTACTTTACTTAAGAATTTTTTTATAAAAATATTATGCGTGTTTATAGATTCATTTCGATTGAATCGAATAATCAAAACAAAGTTGTGCCAAGAGAAATGCATCTGCAAAATTAAATTAAGTTTTTTTTATTTTCAAATTTTAAATTAAATTAAATATATATTTATGTATATATGTATATAACATATATATTTATATATTACTAATATAAAACTTGCAACATTTGTTTGTCTTTTATTTCTTGACTTAATTATGTAGTCTTTCTTCATTTCACATTAAAATAAATGTATCTATTTTCTTATTGCGTTTAATTACAATATTTTTTAAAAAATCATTTGTTTTGCACTTTAATTTCGTTTTATTCTTAATTAATAAATCAATAAAGATGTAAATGGGGCATATATAAAATATATCTGGTTGGTTGAAATTTAATTAAATATATAACATGTATCCGATAGTTTTCATTTTGAATACGATTCAATATAAAACGCTTTGTGGCATGTAGCCAACTTGCTGCAATTGCTGCTGTTGCAGTTGCTGCTTTCGAACTTGTTGGATCGGCACAGAGTGCAGCATCCTCATTCTCATCCTCATCTTCATCCTCATCCTCAAATTGCTAGCCCAGGGGCGTTAACTTGGTAGCTTCTCCCATGTCATTTGCACACTGACAAGTTATTAATTAAAAGTAAGTTGAAGTCGGCTTCCAGCAGAAGGGGAACAAGCTGTTCGCTAGAAAGCTATAAAAATGCAACAACAACAACAACAACATCAACAACGACAACAACAACAAAAAGAGTAAAAGAAAAAATTAAAATAAAAAATATAAAAAAATATAAATATTAAAAATATATATATGGTAACAATTGGCCTTAGGCTTTGGCCAAGATCAAATTCAAGATGATCCAATTGCTTGGCGCTGCCTTTGTGTTAGATTTTCACCTTTAAGCTTAGCTGTGGCTCTGCCTAGGCAATTACATCTCATATGTACATACATGTGTATGTGTATGTGCATATACCATATCTATACATTGTACGTATGTATACATACATATATATTGACTGCAGTTTAATTGAGAGCTGGACACCCGCATGTCGCATAGTTTTGCCAGTTTAACCGTTTGTGCCACATGCACATGCATATGATGCCACACCTGCCGCAGCAGCTCTTCTTCATCTTCTTTGCCATCTTCATCTTCTTCTTCATCTTCATCTTTATATGCGACTCGGTTCGGGAGCATGTCCAGCGCAGAGTTCAGGACAACAACGAGAGCGGAAAGAAGAAGTGAAGCGCGGTCTGAGGGCGCTTACAAAACAAACGAAACTTAATTAACAAAAGGCACAGAGAAAGGGTTACGGCTTAGGGGCATGAGTATTGATGGGCAGATCCTTTGCTGGTGTCCGCTATTCGCTACCCGTTACCCATTACCCGCTACCTGTTACCCGCTACCTTTGACCTTTTTATTCGGTTGCCGTTAGCAGTCAGTTTTGGTTTCAGTTCTCGGCATTTGAATTTTCTGGTTCGTGTGTGTTCGCCTCTGCATCTACCTCTCTCTCTCTCTCTCTATCTCTCTCTTTCTCCCTCTGCTTCTATCTCGCTCTCATTCTGACTGTTATTCGCTTGACATCTGTCTCTGTCGCTCCCAAAGGGTCACTCATTGTCGTCGTCTGATGGCGCTTCAGGTTATCTGTGCTATATCAATGCGTATCCATTGGTTATATACTCTCACCTAGGCATCTCATGCTCCATCTTCATCTCCGTCTCCAGCTCCGTCTCTAACTCCGTCTCTAGCTCCGTCTCCGGCACCCAAAACTCCAATCGAACTACAGAGGATGCCACATGCAAATAACTCTAGCTGTGGCCCAAACTCTGGCATCAGCTCCAAGACCCACCCCAAATGCCAAACCCAGCATGGCCACAGTTAACAGCTCGTAGTTTTCCAGTTTTCAGTTGCGAGTTGCCCGTTGCCAGTTGCCAGTTGCCGCCTTTTCAGTGCCCGCCCCCTTGTTTCCCTTTGTCTGTCTGGAGTCCCGTTTTTGGAGCCCATAATCGATGGCTAAATTTATTGCATTTTGTGTTTATTTAGACGATTGCCATGTTCGGACGCATCACAAATGAAAAGTACAGTTGCGCTCTATTTGCGCTACCCTTTGCACGATAACTAACAAATGTTGCACGATGCGGTGGCAAGCGGTCTGCCCGGTGGCAAGCGGCTGCCACTGATAAATTACTGGCCAAAAATTCTTTGCGAACTGGTCACATGGTCTGGATGTATCCTTTGTATCTTTGAGGCTTAACCTGGGTGATGGAAAGGAACAACCTTCTGTTTTCCTGCATTCTTATTTTTATTATTGATTAATTAAATTATTATTTATGTTTTGTTTATTCACGATGGAAATTAAAATTTAATACTATTTACAAATAATTTGTATTCGAAATGTTTCCAAGTATTTATTTAAAATAAAAACGTTTAAAATAAAATTGATTACTTTATTAATAAAAAGCTGATGAGGGAGTGAACCCCCCCTCCACCCCACCCCTCCCTACCACACTATGCCAGTTTTTCTTTTTATACCAAACTTACAAAAACTAAAAAAAAAATGTTCAATAATATTTTTGTTATTTATGTATGTTTATTTTTTTTGTTTTTTATTCTTATTGTTATTAATATTACTTGCAAATTAATATTATCCTATATTTCTGCCCATATATTCATTTACTATTCACTAATCAATGTCTCTCTCACTCGCACTCGCACTGGCACCCTTCAACTCCCATTCCCACTCCCACTCCTCCCCACCCCCCCTGTAAACACTCAAATTGTGGAGTATTAAGTACATACATATGCGATTAAATTTTTTTCCTTTTTTTGTTTTTTGTCTATTTTTTTTTTATTTTTTTATCGCCAGCCTCGTCGTAACTAATACTAAAAACTTTTTAACAACTAAACAACGCTGCGATGTTGGCGTCGACGTCGGCGTCAGCGACAACTGCGGCGGCTGTTGCAGCGAATGTTAACCAGCTTTAAGCCTCATTTATGCGCAATGGCGGCATTAAGCATGTGTGCTGTTTGCGAGGGGGTGGTAGGGAGAGAAAGAGAGAGAGAGAGAGAGATATATAAATATATATATAGTGAGTGATTGACAGAGAGAGGGTGAGGGGTAAATACGTATGTGTGTGTGTGTGTATGTATGTAAGTATGTATGTGTCTGCATGTTTGCTGAGACTGCCGAGCAGGCGCATTGAACACCCCTCATGCATGTAATCCCCTACGCACATTCATACCACACACCATATGTATGTACGTACACACACATATGCATACAAACATATTCATATATATACACACATACACACACACACACTGGTCAAGGGGGTAGGTTCTTTTTTTCCGGGCCGGCGCTCTCGAATGTGCTTCATCAATATTCTTGCGTTTCAGTGCTTTTACTATTTTTCATTTGCCTTGCATACACACACACACACACACACAGGCACACACACATACCCACATACACGCATACACAAACGCCCTCTCATCTGGCCAGGCATCAATAATTCCCTAAAAAAACAACAACAACAAAAATCTACCAAAAACTACAAAAAATAAAAACCAAAACGAAATACGAAAAACCTAAAGAGCGAAAAAAAGCCACACACACACACACACACACACTCACACGTAGTTGGACGTCGACGTAAGCAGCGGCTTTTTACGCGCTGGACACAGACGAAAACTGCCCAAGCGATGGCTGGAAGCAGCGACGCAAGCAGCAGAGCAAACTATAAAAGAAAACATAAAAACAAAACTAAAGCAAATATAAAAAACAAAAACAAAAAAAAAATAACAAGTGCATGCAGAAACAACCGTTAGACACCGCAACCCATAAGGCAACAGCAACAGTAACAGCAGCAGCAATCGCAGTCGCAGCTGCAGCTGCAGTCGCAGTCGCAGTCGCAGTCACATTCACATTCACATTCACAGCCGCAGTGGCTACAACAGCCGCTGTCCAGTGTCGGCGAACCAATCCTAACTAGCGCCTCTTTGCGTGGCTGTCGCTGCGTAGGCGTGGCCATTTCGGGCCCCAGGGCCAGTGCGGCCAGTGCGTAGGGTTTCGTATGTATTCTCTGTATGCACTCGCTGTCACTGGCTCAGTCACCGCTGGCGTCGCAGTCGCCAATGTTGCCACGTGCGCTGGCCAAGCTAAGCCACCCAAAAGTCTATCAATGCCACCTGCCAGACACCCGATACCCCCCAATGCCATACTCCTCCCTCAACGCATACTCCACCCCCATACACTTACATTTACACACATTACACACACTGCGCTCAACTCAACTCAACTCAACTCAACTCGGCTCAGCTCAGCTCAGCTCTGCAGCGCTGCGTTCTGTTGCGTTCCGTTGCGTTGCGTTGCTTTGCCCATATAACACCTACATACAACGTACAACGTCGCGACGCGTCGGCTGCGTTGGTCAGCACAGCGCAGCGCAGCGCATCCATCGGTTCTATTTGCACTCGAAACTCACTCGAAACTTGGCAAACGCAACAACAACAAACACAAGCACGAAAACAAAACAATAACGCAAAACAAAAACAACAGCAAAAGCAAAAACCAAAAGCAATAGCAAAAACATCATTCCGCTCTGGCTGCTCTCTCTTATTGAGTTACGTCTCTTGTGCTCTCTCTACGCTATTCGCAATGTGCGACGCCTGCAGCTCGCGTCGCTGCAACTGAGACGCAGCGTTTTGAGTGAAATTGTTGCTTGCAATTTTTTCAACTCTCTCTTTGAATTTGCAATTCGCTCTTAAAGCGTCGTTCCTGCTGCACTCACTTGCATGTTGCGCTCTCTTCGACTCGGGCTCTTTCACTCTCTCTTTCTCTCTCGCTTGCAATATGTTGCTAAGGTGCTGCACGCACATACACACTCGCGCAAAGCTCATTCATAATGTTTCAGTGCAGTTTTTGTTTTTACATTTTATGCATTTGTTTTGTTTTATTTTTTTTTTGTTTTTTATTTTGTGGGCTTTTTATTTGTTTTTGTTTTGTTTCTTTCGTGGCGCATTGCATGCATATAACTGCACTTGGAATCAATTTTGTTGCTCATCGATAATGCAAAACTAGCGTCAATCTAAAACAAAATGGCGAACATCACTCAACAACAAAAGCGACAACAACAACAATAACAAATTGGACAGCAAGCAGACAACAACAGCAAACAAACAAACAAACAACAACAATTGGCTGCCATTTAAATGAAGCTTAATTCATTTTTAATAGAGCCAACAAATTGTATTTACTTTCGAGTGGTTTTTGTTTATGCACTCACTGCCCCCAAAAACATTATACATACACCCCCACCCTCCCCACCTCATAGCCCAGCCCTTGTCATAAGCCCATAAACTGCTACACTGATAAAAAGTAAAGACAACACAAAGCAAAAACTTAAGCAACAAAAGGAAAATTCTTTGAAATTCGTTGATAGAAGTGGAAAGTGGAGAGAAACAAAAAAAAAAAATAATAATAATAATAATAATAATATAAAAAAAACAATAGAAATAAACATTTATTTAAAGGAAAATAGATAAATTGCTTTAAAAATGTTGACAATTATTTAGTTTAATTTTATGAATTTAAATAATATTTCAATTGATTTCGGTGTTGCTCTTAAATATTAATTACAATTCTATAAACAATTTGTATTTAACTTCTTTTTGTTTTTTTTTTATTTTTGAGAGAGAATTTTACAGGAAGACCTTGGGTATTAATTAAGTCGCCGATTTTTCGTTGAGTGCATAAACAGCTCCATGCAACCCAATAAAAAAATCTTTATACCCGTTTACTGTCGTTCAGAATTCATGTTGCCTGTCGAATTATTTTTGATGGCTGCTTCTAGCGTTTCGCTTGCAAAAACAACAAACAACAAACAACAACAACAACAAAACAACAATAACAACAAAAGGAGAGAATAAAAAAGGAAATAGAAAATGGCAAACAAATAAATGGACAATTAATTTGACTTAATAGACCTGAGCAAAAGAATAAAATAGCAGCAGCAGTAGCAGTAGCAACAACAACAACAACAACAGCAAGCAATGCGGCAAAACAACCCGAAAACAACCCGATGGCATAGAAGCAACAACAACAACAACAACAGCCAAATAAACGTCAGAACGGCAACGTTGCAACATTGGCGTGTCATTGCACAAAATTGCACAACGCACGAGCCAATGTGCAACGTGCAAGCTGCTTGCAACGTGCAACGTGCAACGAGAGACAAGAGACGAATAGTATAACAGTAAATTGGGGTAGCTACAACAAATGTGGCATGAGAGACAATGGCTGGTTCATGCGATTGTTGCATAATACAAATAAACCAAAAAATCTAAAAAAAATTCTTCAAATAAAAAAAAACCAAAAAAAAAAGAAAGAAAAACAAAATTTGTTAATATTCTGATAGGGCTAGCGAACGAGTAGACAAAGCAACATGAAGTAAGATAGAAAGGGAGACAGCCGATCAATCACAGTTGAATGATCCTAGCGAGATGTATCGTTAATTGAGAAGTTTGTATTAAGACCGAAAGAGAAAACATAAATAAATAATAATAAATAAATAAATATGCATTAAATTTGTGAGAAAGAAAGCGAAAAAGCGATAAGCGTAAAGAATAAATTTATGTGCGAAAGAGCATAGATAAAGACAGGAAAAATTGCACGAAGAGAAAAACCAAACGCATAGAACTAATATTAAAAAATGAAATATTTTAAATATTTTATATAATAAATTTAATTTTATTTTATTGATAATTTGTTAAATTTAAAAATACTTAAATTCTTTATTGATTTGTCATTGCAGTTTTTGGATTTATCTTGTTTGAGATTGAACTTGCCGCATGTTGTGGCATGTTTTTTTTTGTTTTGTTTTACCTGCAACTTTAATTATTAACGAATAAATGAAAGTTGCCTTATTTAACTTCTGTACTAATCCGTCATTGTCACCGTCTCTATGTTTGTCTCTGTCTGTGTTCGTATGTCAGTCTCTGTCTCACTGTTAGTGTCGTGCTGACCTATGGCAAATGTCTTAATCAAACCTGGAACTGAGCACATTTATAATTACAATAACTAATTAAATAACTGGCATTAAAAATAACGGACATGGCCGTAATGCATTTTTCGTGTATGTGTTTTGGACACAGCAGCAGCAACAACAACAACAACAATTATAACTATAAATGCATCTCTATTTGTATGTATGTGTATACGTACAATACATTGAAATGCACACACACACACACACACACACACTGAAACTATAAAAAGAAAAGAGAATGAAATGAAATAAATGTTGCATACCTGCAGCTGTTGGGGCAAAGAGCAAAATAAATAGAAACTATTTTTATGCGAAATACATGAAAATAACAAAAAGAATATTCAAGGAATATGAATTCCAAAAAAAAAAGAAAAATTATAAATTAAATAAATATAAAAAAAGACACACAAAAAAACAAAAACAAAAAATTAAGGGGAAAACCCCTCTACGCAGTCTCCAAAGGCAGCAAACTTAACGCTTCAATAAATTTTGCAGCCTTGCCAAAGACGTCGTCATCGTCGTCGTCGTTGTCGCTGCATCAATAAGGTCCTTGTGCACGCAGCCAAGACATCTGCCCGTATTACCAACTGCCATACACCACCCAGCACCCAGCACCCAGCACCCACCACCTAGCACCCACCCACCCCGTCTCCATAGAACCCGCTTAACAGCGTCTGCTGCCGTTGCACGGAAATGCGTTAAGTTTGCGCCCAGCACGTGACGCTGCTAAGCCATAGCTGCCACACAGTGGCACGCAGTGCCAGCCTGGCTGACAGCACACCCAATACCCAAACCAAAAAAACACCAAAATCCCCATAACCCACCACCCACACCCCACACCTCCTCAAGCAACGAAACACAAGCCCCAATAACCCATACCCGCACCCAGTCCCAATCGCAATTGCAAACTTAAGACCCAAACCTAGCGATAAGAAGGACAAAAATTAATGGAATTTCTGCCTGTTTTTTTGTGCTCGATTCCCATGAAATGCTACAACTTAGGGTACATCTACTATGTGGCTCGGTTTGTCATAAGTCGCAACAAAAACAAAAAAAAAAAAACAAAAAGAAAAGTTTCTGACAAAAAATTGCGTTAACAGAAATTATTTTCGTTTTTCTCATTTTTCTCATTGAAAGTTTGAATGTTGCAATTGCATAAAAAAAATATTGTACAATATTTCTATGTTCCATTCCATTTCGTTTCAACGCATACAGGTGTGTTTCATTCTCATTCGTTTCAGATGAATTTAATTGTAATTGTTTATACTTTCGCGACTTTCTCATGTCTTCAATTCGATCGTCAAGGATATTTTTTGGAGTTGTTTCATTTCCATTTCGTTTCTTATAGCAGCGCATATGCATCGTCGTCCTTTGGCTGTGCTTTACATTGAATCCGGCATCAACTTCGACTTTCACTACGACTCTGGCTCCGAGTCGATGCAGGAACTGCAGCTCCTTGGACTCCTTCGGCTCTTTTTTGGGGCTGCTTTCAGTTTGTTTTTACGACAACAACAACAACAACAACAGCAACAACAACACCAGCAATAGCAACGAATCCTGTGTTGACGATGATGGCACTGACGATGGCGTCCACGTTGCCAGTACGTGTCCTGGCAGTTGCCTGCATTTCTTTTCGCCTGTATTTTTTTTTCGGGCTCCTGCGCCTCAGTTTTGGTTTAGGTCCTGCTCCTGGTGTTAGTCTTGGTCTTGGCTGCTTTTCTGCTGCCGTTGCTGTTGTTGTTGTTGTTGCTGCTGCCATCGTTTACGTCGGCAATTTTGCACTTGATTGCAATTTTTCGAGCTGCGCTATTTTTGTTCTCTTTTATTATGCTAGCAGAAGCCAAACTACCACACCTCCTCCATCCCTCCCGCCCTTCCAAGCTGTGCGACATTGCGTATACGTCCAGTGGGACGCGCCTATGTGGCATGAGGGTGACTGTATCTATATATATATATAGTATAATGTGTGTGTGTGTGTGTGTTGGTTGAACAGCTTTTGTAGGGGCGTTACAAGGCGCCATTTTGGGGGGTGAGGAGGGCGGGGGCGGGGATGAGAGCTGCATTATTTTCAATTAGGGCGCCGCAGCAAACATAGTTTATCATCAAGTTGACGCGACGCTGTCGCTGCTTATAAATAATCGACTGGAGCGCTGGGCGCGAATGGCCGCCATTTTGGGCAGCGCCCAACGCCAGCGACAACATAAATTTTGGATGCAATCTAGAAGCACACAACAACAACAACAACAACAACTTATAGCCAAAACAAAACAAAAAGCTAAAGCAAAAGACAAGTTGAGGCTAAAGGCACATAAAAATAACAGAGCAGAGCCGAAAAAAATGTATGGCAAAAAAAAAACATATAAAAAATATAAAAAACAATGCAATGTTGCACAGACACACACATGTGACATCAGCAGCAGCAGCCACGGCCACGCCCACGCCCAACGCCCCTAAATGGCATCAGGAAAACTGACTCCCTCGCCGCTGCTGCCACCGACGCCGCCATCGCACGCTGCGTGTTGTCAGGCAAACTAAAAGTTTTGCCATGTCACGTCATTCGTCGTTGGCATCGCATCGCATCGTCCTGTGCCTGGGCCTGGGCCTGGGCCTGGGCCCGGTACCAGCTCAGGGATTGGGATTGCGATTGGGATTGGGTTTGGGCTTGGGCTTGGCTATGGCTTTGGCTTTGGCTTTGGCGTTGGCTGACGTCCTGCTCCGGCCGGACGAGCAGTGTGCTTTTTTCGGCACATTTACGCCCAAACACACACGTAAAGAGAAAGAAAGAGAAGTGCAAGCGACAACAAGAGAGAAAGAGAGAGTGACAGAGAGTGAGAGAGAGAGAGTGCGAGAAAGAAAAGCACACGTAGTTGGGCGCATTACTGTCAGAGACGGGGCAAGAGGGAGACATTTGTCACGTGATGGATTGCAATGGGAGTGACATTTTTATTTCACTGATGGACGACAGCGCACGAAATGAAGCCACGAATAAAGAGCAGCAGAAGGAGCAGCAGAAGGAGCAGCAGCAACAGCAGCAGAAGGAGCAAAAGGATCTGCACGTAAGTGTCAGCGGGCAGGCGAAGGATTCACGGACTCCCGGGCAATGGATAAAGAGCCTGCAGGCCAAGTCAAGCTTAAACTTCCCACGCATACAAATGGGGACTGCAGAAAGAGAGAGAGAGAGAGAGAGAGAGAAATATATATAGAGAGAGAGAGACGTTAGAGTAAAGAAAGATTCACAATATTTCATTATCTATATCTATATCTATATCTATATCTATATCTATATCTATATCTATATCTATATCTATATCTATATCTATATCT